>CAXHSM010001666.1:2409462-2422977 GCA_964019185.1 Maratus speculifer
AATACTTTTGAAAAGCCCTTTATTTAACCTGTCGGTTAATATACTAATTATATAACGGTAAAATTTGAAGATGATTGACAGGGTGTAACATCTTGAAAATTCATTTGAAATGATTTTTCCCCATAGGCCGTAATGTAATTGAAAACTTTTGACTGTCCCTGTAAATAAACCAATCATGGTAGAAACTTCAATTTCAATAGGGTTTGTGCACGGATAAACGTCATTAACGTCCAAAATTTTCGTGACAATCGGAGTATATTTACGAGAGTTAGAGTGCAGACAGACGGCCAAATGACCAGACAAACCGAATGCATAAACACTTTTCAACTTTGTTGGAAAGTGCTCAGTAATGCCTATAGACGCAGTTTAGATTTTGGAGCTACAAAAAGCTATTTTTTTACCATTAATTTTCATTAAATCATATGTTAATCTCATTAAATATTTCGAAAGCTTAGATTTAAATTTTTGAGCTCAAAATGTGAATCGTTGAGAGTGGTTAAGTAGCGCAGACTGAACTGTGTTCAGGAGATGAAATTTGAAACTATCCCTCTCCCATCCTGAATACAGTTCACTTAACCCCTTCGAAGTTTGAGTTTGAATCTAAGATTTTGAAAGCATTTAATAAGGTACAAAAAATAATGATTAAAAAATAGTTCTTCGTTACTCCAAAGGTCTAAAGCGGCCTGTATCGGCATTTTTTTGGATTTTATCTTTAAAATTTATTTTCAAGACTCACATAAAGAATTGTTTTAGCTATAATCGCAAACTAATCTACCATTTTTTTTTAAATAATTATTCGACATTTTGTATTTTAAACTTTAATTGTGCATATTTCCTTCAGAAGATGTTTGGGACCCTTATTTTCCTATTTTATATCGTTTATGCATGCAAAAAGATCGCACCTTAAAGTTTTGCTCAAGAGTTTAGATTCACCCTGTATATATGTATCATGAAAAACCGAAATCTAGAGAATGTCGACTTTCATCAGTGAATGTGAACATTTATAATGTCACTTGGTGTACGCAGTGGCGCAGCCAGAATTCGGTTCTAGGTGAGGGGGGTGAGTTTCTCATAGAGGCGTTTGCTGGTTATTTGAATCGCCGGTTAAAAGAATCAGTTTAATTAGAATATTTACTGTATAATACTTAAACTCAAACAGCATCTGTGTGACAGGAAGTTATCTTTCTTTTAGCATAATACGTCTCAGAAAAGTGATTTAATTCAAAAAACCAATTTTTACTTTACTAATCAATATAATATGCACTTGCACAGTTTTATGTTGAATTTTCGCCATTTAATTGAATCACTTCATTAAATGGAATCTGATTCAATAAACCGCCAAATTTCTAAATACGCCAAAACGTTTAAATATTAAGTTTGGTTTTGATTCATATAAACAGCAATTATAGCGATCTTTCTTAGCTCTGGAAGGGGTTTTAATCCCCAAACCACCCCCTTGGCTGCGCCACTAGGTGTATATCCAAGTTATTTGGTATATTTTGACTCTTACTGGCAAATGTTGAATGTGTTGGAAATTTGCATTTGCTTCTCTGTATTTCATTCGCGATCATTCATTTTTATTACTTTTCAAGAAAGCTGAAAAATGTTTATGCATTCGCTTTTGTCTGTTATGCGTCTGTTCATAAAATAATTAGCGTAAATAGATTCAGATTTTCATACAATAGGTAAACCTTATTTAGAGTCACCTAGGAATGTTTGGTATTGTAAAGGAAATAGGTGGGATTAACAATTCCTATACAGGGGCACCCAAAATAATTTCATTACATCATGATCTAGGGAGGAAAATTGCTTGATGAGTTTTCTAATAGCATAACACTATTTCAAATGCATTGATACTGAAGTAAATCATTGAATATCATTACATGATGATTATGTTAGAAGAGGGATGGACCGAAGGACCGAGGGATGGGAAGCATGGACCGAAATGCCGCGTACCCGCCCCAACCGCCGTTGTCCGAGACTATAATAATAGCTTGAAATGTACCTAAAATGAAACCGTACATGAATTTGAAGTATTTATATTTTTAAATAAAAATCTAGTAAAAAGTCTTAGCAACAAGCGTTCTTCTATTTTTCTATTTATCAACTGCCAGCAAAAACAATTAAAGTAAAAAATATATATCGCGGAAAGTCGGATAAACAGGGACCCTAATTTTTTTCTTTTTATTATTGTGCACTATGTGAACAAAACAATCAAAATTTGCATTAAAACGATAAATTGATTCTTTAGGAAGAAAAAACGTATTCATTCAGTCACGAACAACATAAATAGAGATCAAAACAACACTTTTTTTAGAAGTGTTCAATGTCCCGGTTTTGTCCGACCAGATCGGATAAAATCGGGAACTGGAAAAAATAATTAAAAGCACATTTTAATTTTGCAATAATACTATTTATTAAAGGAAAATTGACATGTTATACTTATAGAACGTGAATCTATATCAAATCTATATAAAAAAAAATGAGTTAAGTTATGCTTTAAGAGAAATCACAAAAATCACAAATGAAAATTCGACCTTGTTCATTTGCATTGCTACATGACCACCATCTGTAATAAAGGCACTGTATCCAATTCCCCTTAGGTTTAGATTGCTTATGTAAGCCGTTGCAAAAGACGTATGTTGCACTTTCATCTTCTTCCTCGTTTAATGTCAAGGGTTTTTTTCTTAGGACTTTTGTTTTTCACATCATTTTTCTACTTTTTTTCTGTCATCATGGAAAGCTTCGCTTCAGGGTTAAATTCTTCTTGTCTTGTTTTTACGTCTTTTCTTCTTCTTGTTCGAGTTTTAATTTTTAGCGGATTGAAATAGGGATAGATGTTGCAATAGAAATAATTAAAAACAATATTCTATATAACAACTTAATTTAAATAATATTTTTTTATAGTTTTTAAATATTTATAGAGCGTCAAACAATGCATAAACAAGTTAATTCTATTTCAATCACGCAAGTAAATGAGTTGTCGAAAACCGGAAACTTCCCGGTTATGTCCGACTATCTGCATCCCGGTTTTGTCCGACCACGCCATTCCCCCCAGGGGGATACCTTCTGTAGGTATTCACGGGCTTCACAACCCCGGGGCACCTGAGTGATCTTTCTCCTTTCCTTTTCCTCTTACTCCTCTTGTCTTCCTTTCATCTTTGTTTCACTCTCATTGTGGTTTCCTCTCCGGAGGTGAGGGCAATTCTGTATGGGCCGATGTCATCCTGTATATCGACTCATGGAGAATTGTAAACCACCCACGTGTTGGCCGTGCGTGGCGACCCGTGTCCCTGGAAAGGGGGATCCTGGAAGTTGAGGGAAACCAACACACTGCTTTGGCCTCTGCTTCAGGTAGACGGGAGGTGCATATTGGTCCCGTATGCATCAATCGGCTGGTCAGCTGGCTTTTGTCACTGGCTTTAGGGATCAAGTGATCGAGCAAATACTAGTCATCTCGTTAAGGGTGGAGACTGACATAGGTTTGTCTTGTGACCGTATGGGCCCTGGTTAGCACTGGTGCACGAATGTGCATCCCCTTGTTGGGCTCGGTAGTGGGTGGTGCGGCCGGGGTCTGAATTTTATTATTTTTAACATGGATGGGAAAACTTCATTTCCTTCTATGTCTCTCCCCAGTGGAGAGCACCAAACTGTTCCGACTTCTTCCTTCACACGCTTTTTTATTGTTAAACGCACTGATAGCCACTCTGATAGTTCCTTTGGCAAAACGTCACCATTTCTCATAGCAAAAACTTTCCAGTCTGCCTTAGGGGATGGTCATACTCTCAAAAAATTAAAATCTGGGGATTTACTAGTGGAGGTTTCTACAACTAAACAATCACAGATTCTTTCAAATAGCTCTACAATAGGCCCTTTTTCTGTTTCTGTTCAGGTGCATAAAACTCTAAATACAAGCCGAGGCGTTATTTCTGAACCAGATCTTTTATTCTCTACGAAAGATGAACTCTTAGAAAACCTAAAAGACCAAAATATTATAGATGCACGTCGTATCACGATCCGTCGGAATGGCCAAGTCCTTCCTACAAAGCATGTCATTCTCACTTTCAATAGCCCTACTTTACCAACAAGAATTAAAGCTGCTTACCTAAATTGTCCTGTCAGACCGTACATTCCTAACCCTCTCCGTTGTTTTAAATGTCAGCGATACGGCCACACTAAAACTAACTGTCGCGGTTCCCTTACCTGTGCACGCTGTGCAGAAATTGACCACGACAGCAATTCATGTGAAAAATCAGAACGCTGCATAAATTGCAAGGGTAATCATACAGCTTTCTCTCGCTCTTGTGCAAACTGGATCCGTGAAAAAGAAATTCTGACTGTAAAAATAATGCAAAATCTTTCCTACCCAGAAGCTCGTAAAATTGTAGAAGCCAGAACCCCGTCTGTCGGCGTATCTTATTCAAGCCTATTGAAACAGCAGTCTAAATCTGTAAGACATATTAGCACCCAGACTGACTTTTCTATGTCATCGAAAAAGTCAGCCAAAACACAATCAATAAACACCCCAATCAAAGAATCCCGTGATATCTGTTTACCTTCGTCAGAACCTGTTACTATTTTACACACATCTACTCACACACAAAAATCTGCTCAATTTAAAAATCAGAAATCTCAAGCTCAATCTAAGGGATTATCCAAACCTCTAAATGAAACTAAGGCCGTTACCTCACAAAAAAATGACCCGAACTCATCTGCATTAAGCTCTAAAAAACCCAACTCTAGTCAAATAGTGAAAACTGGTGTTCAGAAAGAAGGGACCAAGGCTGGGATCCAAACTGCTACAAAATCAAAAACATTACAGAAATCACATATGCTTAAAAAACAAACTGAAACCATAAAAACCCCAACTCCAGCAACCCCACGGCGGAAGACTATTGTTAAAAGATTGCAAAATGCATCGCTCAGCCCATGCAAAAGAAATTTTAAAGATCCCAGGCAACTGCAGCATTATGTCCAAGAAGCTATGGAATCCGAGTCTTACGACAGTGGCTCGGATTCCGAGGAAAATACTATGTTTGAAGAGTATGTGCCTGGTTAAAGTTGTAATTATTGTTTTCTGTAGTACTTTTCCAATTTGGTTATCGTGTCACTATCTTACTGTTTTAGAATTTTTAACTAGTTTTAGAATTTTATCTTTTTTACAATTTTAAATATGTTTGTCTGGTTTTAATTGATTTTTAATTTCATGAATCACCGCATTGTTTTTATCAACTTAACTCATATCTACAATGGATTTTTAATGCAACTTTCACCTTTTACATTTTGTTTTGAAATTTAATATTATCTTATTTCTACAATAAACTAATGATTTAGCATTTTACTATTTTTGCCTTCTTATATTTACCTGACCATATCCAGATGGGAAGCCCCCCATCCGAATATTTTGACGTTGTCTTTTTTTCCTCATTTTTACAATTTTGTCTTTGGTTTGGCGCAGCATGTCCCTCAAGGGATTTTGTGCCATTAAAACCTATACAACCAACCAACCAACCAACCGACCACGCCATTTTGATGAAATGTTACTCTAGCGTTGTTCAGATAATTTGTAGATACCAAAATAAAACGTTAAAATAACGAATAATTAATAGACTATCATACGTTATACTTATAATTAATCTGAATCCTTAGGCATTTAGGATTGATAAAGTAATATTGCAGACGTCGAATTTTTAACATCTTCACGCGAAATCTTTAAAAAATCACCACTGCGAAATGAGTTCGACTACACGACTTCTGGTTACTGGGAACTGGCATGCCGCATTCCCGCTCGCCTAAAAGTAATTTTAAAAGTTTCGGCTAGATACCGCCACAAATAAAGCCATAAAGCCTGATTCCCTGTTTTGTCCACCTACCCGGTTTTATCCAAGTTTCCCCTATATAGTTATATTAAGATTTTAAAACCCTTAATTTTCATAATAAAATGTTGATATTTATATTAGGAAAAGGGCTGCAAATCGACAGTAAAAGCTATATGCGTATTAAGGCTCCTGTTCCTGCAAGTAAAGATACTCGCGCGCTAATGCTAAACATTTTTTGAGGTTATTTTCTAATATTTCGTTTACATTTCGACATTTTTTAAAATAGTTTATTTACTTAATTGGATAGGTGAGGTCTATCTCTACATCGCTTCTTTTTTACTTTTATAAATTTGGTTGCAGATGTGTATTTTTGTAAATTATATGACTTTCGAAACCGGGTCCGAAAATGAAAGTTTCATTCTAAAAAAAATCTGCAACAAAAATCGAAAAAGAAAAAAAAAAGATATAGAAATGGATCTCAACTATCCAAAGCAATAAATAAATAAATATGAAGAAATACAAACAAGATATTAGAAAATAACTTCCCCATAGATTTAGCATTAACTTGTATCTTCGCCTGCAGAAACAAAAGCCTGAAATAAATGATTAAAAAAAGACAGAAATTCCTTATATGACTTCTTGAAATGAATTTGTTTAAGAGGTTATACATTAATATTGTTTAAAACCGAAGTTTTTTAAAAGCTAAATGTACGTTTGTTAAGCAGTGTGATTTTTTTTCATATTTATATTATAAATTTCAAATAAAAAAATGACTTACTTTAAAAAGACACATTCTTTTTGAAATATGCATAAATATTGCAGAGGACCCCGATACGAGGTTTGTTTGGAAAGATTTTCAAGTATAAATTCTTTCAATATAGGATTTGATATATCTACAAGTTTGCGATGTTTTTAATCTACAAATTTGTTATGTATTATTGCAATGTATCGCAGACCCCTTTAACGTCGGGCGGGTGTGCTAGTAGAGAAATAAAAAGTTCACCTGCGTAATTCACAGAGTGGGGAGTGAAATATAGCTTTTTAATCTAAATGTCTGTGATGTTGCCATGAATGGCAGATAAATTATTTCACGAGAGTTTCATATATTCGCGATGTAAATGGTTCTCTGAATACTTGATAACTAATCAAAGTAAATTTGAATAAAACATTTTCCTTTTATCAATCACAAAATTTCTGCAATTAATTTAGACAAAAATTTCTTTTATAAATTATTGGTAAACGACGCTAGTTGTATAGAAGTTAAATAGGCTAAATTGCTTGGTGTGTTCATTCTAATGATAGTAATATATCGTTATTTATAAAATATAATAAACACACATTAAGCAAAAGTACTTATAATTCTTTCATACTAAAATATTTAAATAAATAACAAGAAAGGATTTCGTCCGTATGTCTTCTGAGTGTTTGTTTGGTAATTAGTTGGTGGTGGTTAGGGAAATCCATCGCACGTAGAAGTCTACAAAGATGGTTAAGGATACGCAAAGCCAGATCCGAATGCACTTGTGGTTGAGATTTTTCATTTAGTGTTAGTTAGATTAATTATTCATTCTTTGAACAAATTCCCAGAAATATATGTCCTTTCCATTAGTCTCTTGCTATGTACGAGATTTTATTAGAGCAATAAATCCATTCAAGCTATGAATGTATTTATCCATCCAATCCAAGTAACAAAACAGAAAATATTTACACGTAATTCTGAAAGTGGAGGATTTTAAAACTGAAAGATTCTTTCTTATGCATAGAAATATTAAGCTAATCATGATAGTAACCTTCAGAGAATCCGGTATTCACTGCTCGTTAGGAATGCTACGGACATCACTTGCACGCATCAGCTAAACAAACCGGGGTTTTTCACTTAAAATGGAATCTGACCCACTACACATTTCCATGCTTGACTGGGTTCAAACTCAGCAAGTTCTTGTTCAGCAACCAAGTTTACCCATCACAAGCCAAGCAAGTGGCTTGAATCTGCGAACAATATGATCAGTGTTCTCACTGACATTTGACCAATGTTAGTAATTTTTCTAATTAAAAATAAAAAAAATCGCCAAATAAGAAAAAAAGTATTAGCAAAATAGATTCGCCATGTAGCACAAAAAATTATCTTTAATGCTTTAATGTACCCCCTGTTTTCAATATGTTCTAAAATAACCTACGTTTTTATCTACGTCTAAAATAACCTACGTTTAAAAAATATGTATACATGCATATGTATAAAAAATGAAAAAGAAAAAAAAGAAAAAGAAAAAAGTTGAGCACTAGAAATTTGACGAATCTAATCGCTTGTTTACTCGCCAAATGAAGAATTGAGTCGCAATTTTGTGCAATGGCGAGCGACAGCGAGAACCTTGAATACGATATATCTTGTTATCACAGAAAATCAACAGTGTCTTTATTTTTCATTATAAAAAGAAGTTTTAAATATATTGCTTAAAATTTTTGACTCTGAATTAAACTAAAAAAAAGAAAAAGAAAAGAAAAAAATTGCAAGAAAATAACTTTGTTCTCTAACTGTACATTTTTTAAAAAAAGGGAGTGATCTTTTCCACTTATAATGATGGAAGGGGGAATCGAGCCCCTGATCTACATTATGTTGTTTGGACATATAAGACACCTGCGCTCTCATAATAAAAATATGCTTTCCATTAAATTAATTCCGTTTTTGTGCAGGCAATTTATACCTCAGCATTAATAGGATTTTTGATAGAAAGGGTAAAATAGAATTGTGGGGGGGGATGGAATGTGAGTCATCGTGTTTAAGAGCCCAGGTTGTACTTTCATGATCATAAATCTAGATCAGAAGAAACCCGTTGTCAAGTGAGTTAAAAGAAAATTAGAAAGTAACTTTAATATCACACTTCAATTTTTATTCTAACAATACATAGGTTAGCAAAGATAAGCAACAAGATTTTTTTTTAATTTTTCACTAGGCACAGTAGGTATAGGAACAGAAACAAATGATTTTGAGGGAAGGCGACAGAATATCGTAATTTAAATTTTGTGAACAGTGAATCTCATGGGTAGTAAAGTCACAAGTGAGTTGGATATTTTAATAGATAATAAAAATATACTGTAGTGTTTGTATTTACAAAGTCTTTCTTTTTTTCTTTCACGTTAAAATGCAATTTGAGCTCGCTACAGGAGCACAAGTAGAAAATGGAAGCCCCAAACAAAGGTCAGATGGACCCTTTGTATGTCCTATATGCATGTATCATATACAGTAAAAATTCCATAATCCGCACAAGCTGGGGCCAAAAAATGCACAGATTATGGAATATTGTGGATTATAGCGTAACTATGGATTATCCGTCATTTATTATTCATAGACAGCATTTCAATTCTATAATCAGTAAAATATGAAAATATAAATAAGAAATCTAATAATTAATTTAATATGCAATCTCAAAAAAAAGGCCTTTTTAAAGTTATTTTATTATAAAAATTGATTGCATTTAAATAAAAATAATCCCATACATAGTCCATAATAGTTTGTTTTTTACTGTTAATATATTAAAAGAGTTATATTCAAAAAGTAGATGTTTTATGTTTTTTTTTAATAATTTGTTTTAAAAAATCATTTTTGGAATCACAGATTCTTACATTTTCTTGACTGTTTATTTCATTGTTTACATTTGTAAAGTACGCGAATTATAGAAAATTGCGGATTATCGATCTTCGACTGTACAACTCATGGGACCATTTGAAGCTCAGAGCCCGATAAAACTCTACCTCTCTTCATCACCTTCTGACCATGATGTCCTTGTCACTCACATTATGATATTTTAGCCAAAATACTATTTGCTTTTCATATATTAGTTGACAAAGCCATAGGCGAGTACACCGGTTATTTAAGTTATGTTGAAAACAGAGGTCTCCAAGAATGACTATAAGTAATCTATCTTTTCATTATCTTAATCAACAGAGTTTAAATTGGTAATGGATCTATAACAGTTTTGTGTACATAAAAAATCTTTAGTTTTACTTATTTCTTAGGTAATTTTCTTTATATGGACTCACAATTTTCGAAAAGTCAAAAGTTACAACTTTTTTATTTGTGTTTGCTTTTTCTCATACTTATTTCTGTACTTTGTCGCAAATATAGTTAATACAAAAATAAGGATTTTTTTAAAAAGGAAAAGAAACCAACGTTTGTACAGAATAAGCATCAATAAAATAAGTATCATGTAAAAAAAAATCAAGACAATTACGGAAAGTTTGCTTCCAGATAACACACACAGAGAAAAGGGAAACAACATCTCATGCAATAATTTGGCAAAATAGGTCAACGGGATAATCAAATATGTAGTATCGTAATTTTCTTTCTAATCATAATTTTTGAAAAATCAAAAATTATAATTTTTTTATTCCTGTTTGTTTTTTCTCTTATGCTTATTTCTATACTTTGTAGTAACCATAATTAATACAAAAATAAGAATTAAAAAAAAGGAGGGAAAGAAGCCAAAGTTTGCACAGAACAAGCATAAATAAAATAAGCTTATCTCGAAGGGGAAAAGCCTCCTAGTTATATAAAAAAATCCCGACAATTACGGAAAGCTTGCGAGTTGATAAAACGTAAACACCCGCAGAAAAAGTGGAAAAAACATCTAATGTGACAGTCTTCAAACTTCATGGCACCGGCACTGCTCCCTACCATCTGCGTAGTTGCAAACTAGTACGGATTTTTCCTACTACTAAAGTTTAATGAAATGTTTTCACTTATTTAAACGCTAAAATTGCCTTGAATTTCGGGAATTCAGTTAGCTACAATCTTCCACAAAATATTAATGGTATGAAAAATCTGTACAATTTGGAAGCTATGTATCTGCTCATTTTTTTTAAAAGACAGGAAATCCCCAGCTATTTGTAACACGATCCACTCTTTCACAGCTTTCAATCCTCTCAGTGTGTGTGTGTGGGAGGGTTGTTCCCTATGGTTCTACTAAAAAATCTTCTTGCTAACCTTCTAGGAAATGTCTTAAACCAGGCTCCTGAGCAGTTGCTCTTTCTCCCTTTCACCAGCCCGGTTTGTATGTGTAACCTAAATCGAATAAGTTATGGGTGAATAAATGTATGCAAGTCATTTCGCTGTAGATATATGTCCATTGGAGTCTTCAAATGTTTCTGCAGTTTGAACTGACATTAATAACAATGCAACTGCTACACAAATTTTGGGTACTACTTGATTATCCTATCGACCAAGAAATATCATCAACCAATGTGGTTAAATGACAAAAATGAATGATTGTAAATCTCACATTCACTGACATTGAACACATAATATGTGTCTGTTACATCATCAGGTGATTTTTAATTCAACTTTTATTTTGTATTTTTATAAATGGTTTATTAATTTATTTGCTCTTTCATTATTGAAAATAAAAATTATGTTAATTTGTATAATTTAGCGAATCGTTTGGAGAAATGGGGTTGGTCAAGTAGCACCGAATTTTGTTGTAGAAAGAAGTGACAATAAAAATCTTCCTCTCTTATACTTTTTTAAGCATTATTCATAAATAGATTACTTTAAATTATTCCTTTATTATAACAAAATAATGCACTGCATTATTTTTAGTATATGTTATTTTAGAATGAAAACTGAGCTAAAAAAATCCTATGGAAGTCATTACTTATTTCCTCAGGCCAGAATTATTATTATTTAGTCCCACAAAACTTTGTAACTCAACAAGAAATTTTGACTATATACCAAATTCAAGATAAAATACAACAATATAAACAAAAAGTCTTAAGGGAGACCCGTAAGGAAAAACCCAAAATTTTTGTTATTGATTTTAAAGCAATGAATTTTGGTGTACTATTTAAGAATATTTTTGTAAGGAATAATTAGCAAAAAAATTCACTTTTTATTAAAAAGTATATTTTTTATGTCGATTTTTATGATTTTTTTTTTTGTGGAAAAATACACTTTTTTAAATTACTACTCCACATACAATTTTCAATATTTTGGTATAACTAAAATTTCTTAAATAGTGTTATAGTATATGGAAACGACCTAGGGTGAGATATTTTTAATTTTCTATTTTAATCAGCTAAAAAAAAGAAAGAAACTACAGATGGTAAATTTCCTTAAATTCGTTATAATTTTCATGTTTATCAATTTATGTAAAATTTTCAGAAATATTAAAAAAAATATGTCTCCTTAATTTTGTTGCAATTTTTTTATAGATTCTGAAAATATAAACATTTTGTTTCTAAACCGTTTTACCACTGAGCCTTAATACTTTGAACTTAGGCAAAATATAGAAAAAGTCCTTTTTTGGAAAACACATTTTAAATGGCCGCTATTCCTTTAAACTCTAGTGACTACAATTAAAAAATGCTCATTTGCTACCTGTTCCAAGTGTCCCGGAGTTCTGAAATTTTGCATGAATATTCGCAAATATGAATTTTATCGTTTTCTGAGATATAAAAATTTTTGAACTTTTGATGATTTTTGGCCGAAAATGGGTTTCGGGTCTCCCTTAAAACAAACAACCATTGATGCCATGTTAAAAAGATTTTGATTATTTAAAATATAGTTATTACTTTATTTATACATTAAAATGTGTAATTTATTTATTTGAAAGAATCTAAAATTACAATCTAAATTTAACAATTTTAAATCAATTTTAACAATTTAAATTTGCTGAATATATGGAATTCTTGAAAATGTAAACAAATATTAAATAGACAAGGCCTGTAGTCTGCAAAAAAGCCTCCCATCTGCACAACCCTTGGAACAAAGTTTTTGCCTTCTACTGTATTATAACTAGTTTTATAAATATTCAGAAATTGGTGAAACAGCTGTTGCACTCTCATGTAAAATTTATTATTATTATAAATGTTAAATTCATTAACATGAAAATAATATGATTCCATCTTAAATGCGATGAGATCACCGTGACAACTTAGAATCATGTCCCATCATAGAATAACATTGAATTAATAATTAGGATAGTATGAAAAAGAATGAAGAAAACTTTTATTTAATACCTTTTTAAGTTTTTGATACGATTTTCTTGAAATTTGAAATGAATAAACAAAATTTTATTCCAATAATACATAATAAGTTTCAAACCATTCAACTAGATAATTCTTGGCCTGTTATATGTGGGACAGATGGGGAGACCAGACGATGACTGTAGGTGCTATGTAATTATACAATAACAAAATTTCCTCATAGATCATAATAAAATGGAACAGTTTTTCAGTGTCTCTGTAAATGAACTATGAACAACATACTTTATTTTTAATACCAAAGATGGCACAGTATATCCAAAACTACATAACTGGCTGAACTTTGACTTTAGAGAATTTATACACATAGACAGAAGCATAGTTGAATACTTTTGTACAGCTCTGTATTTTATTTACTATCACTATGTACAAGTCCTTATTTAGCTAAAATTTAATTACGACTGAAACATACTTAAACTAATTAAAGTTCACTACTAGGAATTTTGATTTTTACCCAAACTTACCAGTTATTAAAGGGTAAAAGGAAATTAAAAGAACGAATCCCTTCCGGCTCGGCCTACAGAAGGAGGTAGATATCGAAGTTCTGCCTCAAACAACAGAAGTAACTATAGTAAATCTTTACAATAAAAGTTTATTGTAACATAATGAATAAGTGAGGATTTATTTCCTCATTATGAAAAACACAAAGTAACATGGAAGA
>CAXHSM010001666.1:2423000-2511225 GCA_964019185.1 Maratus speculifer
CTTCTGGGTCTGTAAGTGAGACAGTAGAATTAAAGGAAAACTACTTTTGCAAATGGCAAAAAAAATAAAAAAATAAATAAATAAATAAATAAATAAATAAATAAATATGTTTAAGAGGCACTGTTTTTGAAAAAAAAAATCATAAATTTACTAATTTCAAGTAGAAATTTTTTTGTTGTTCATTTTCAAGTTAAAATTTTCAATAAAAAGTTTTCAAAAGGATAGAAAAAAAATAGTTTGATGAAATGCATGATTCGATTAGAGGTCAATAAAAAAGCACCTACAGTTTGTGTTTTGATGGAAGTTTAAAAAAAAATACATTTTATGGAAGAACGGAAGCGTATAAGCCTTTAATCGTCCTGCAGATTTTTTCAAGAACGATTCATGAAATAACTGCCATCAAAGAATTAATATGAAGAAATTAGTTTGGATTACATTACAAATCTAAACTTTTTATGCATCTGAAAAAATGAACAGTTTTTATACCAAGCTTTTTCTTCATTCAAAATCTAATATATAATGGAGAAAACACCAGATTAAGTTTTAAGACAAAAACAATGTAATCTCCCCAAATTAGATTATTTCAACAAGAATAATGAAAAAACAGAGAGGTCTTGCACTCATCAGCAGTTTGAATGAGTGGAAATAATGCCTCCTAAATACAAGCACTAATCCTTCAAAAGCTAAAACAACTTTCCTATAATCAAGGACTTTAAAAAAAATATCAACAGTTTGTGAAAGACCTACAATTTGTGTTTTGATGGAAAATTTTCATTTTATGCAAGTTTATAGTGTACCTTTATAAGTAAAGTTTCATTAAATAGTTCCAGAAAAATGTATCTGATCTTTCTGATGATTATTTACCTATACACTATTAGATATTTACTTGACCCTTACATTTAAAAAATAAACCAGTTTTAAAATTACCTAAATTTTTATCATTTTAATTTGTTAATTATTTAAATATTTTAATCTACTGCAAGCATTCAATATTGTTTGCGAATTGCACTTAGTACTATACTTCTACACTGTTAAAAATTTTGCTCTAGTTTGAACCAAATTTTGGTGCTCAGTAGCTGCCGTCATTGGATGGTGAAATTTAGCACCAACACTTCCTATTTCAACCTCGTTCCAATAATTGGAGCCATGCTTCAACAGGAATTCCAGATATTGGTTCAATATTTCACCATCTTAAGAGTGGCAGCTACTGAGCACCTAAATTTCGTTCAAATTAGGACAAGATTTTTAACGGTGTTTAATGTACATAGCACAGTGTACATAATTTTCTTTTTAATCAAGTAATTAAAAAAAATTATTTATAACTTTAAAAACAAAGGGATTAACAGTGTTGTATTGAGATAAGAGAATTCCATAGTTTTATTCTGGAGACCATTAAACTTTGAAAATGGCCTTTCTGTTGGGGTCGAGTTGACAGAACCACTCAGCAGTGTATGCATTGCAAAATTTACAAATTCAAAAAAGAACACATTCATAACTGTTTTCGAAATATCGTAATGTATTATTGTAATGTATGTTACAGTAATACAATGTAATGTAAGTATGTACAGTAATACAATGTAATGTAAGTGTACAGTAATGTAATGTATGTTACAGTTTAGAAAAAAAGAGATTAATGATATGTATCCTTTACTAAAGATTGGGATATCGAGATAAATTGCATTGGGACATAAACTGAAAAAAAAAATAAAGCCATCAAACCTTTTTTAATTCAATTTAAAGTAGAACAGATTTTCAATTATTTTCTAAAGATGGCGATTTGAACTTTTCTCGACCACATTAAAAACAAAATGTTTTAGGGAGAAAAAATTATATTTCTCGAACCATGCATTTTAATTCATAAAGTTTTTTTTATAAATAATTCAAAACAAAGTCATTTTTGTGCAAGTTCACCCAAATGTCATCATTTCTATACAAATTTTGGAAGAACAAAAATCTTTTTGAAAAAAAAAGCTATGTGCATTTTTTTAGGAAGGCTTTTGAATTAAAGTGTAAATATACTGGTTGAAATATTGTAGTATATTATTTGAAATATTGTTTTTGATAAAATTAATACTCATAATTGCTTTCTAAGTTTACAATAAATATAGATTTCAATTCTTTGAATAAAATCGAATGCTCTCTTGCAATTCAAATTCTAAACCATGAACCTATATAATGACAACTGAATATCAAGCGTATTAATTTTATTTTCAATATATTTTGTCATATTTGTTTGTATTTGTTCACAATTAGTTTTTCAGTTTTGCTGTTTTTTTTACTCAAATATTATGCATGTTTACAATAATATTAGTAACAATTAGGCAACAAAGAAAAAAAGAAAGAACAAAATACGTATATTTGAAATTTTAAAAAAATCTAAAATAAATGTTTTATATTACTGGAACAAATGTACAAAAATCTACCAACATTTACAGAAATAATTTTAAAAATCTGACAAATGTATAGACAAAATTCCAAAATAATACAAATAATTTTAGATCCATATTGAGAAATTTAATACCCATAACTTATCATTTAAATCCATTAATCAAAAAAGCTATTTTCTTTCAGATAGATTTTTTTTATTTCTTTAGGAAATATAACATGAAACTATTCAATCATGTTTTAATTTAATTATTATTTTTAAATCATAAAAGCATTCATAATTGATGTAAATTGATTAATCATACTTAAAAATTACTTATTTTCCCCCCATCTTTTTTTTCTTTTAAAGACAATAACATTTTTTTTCTTGCAAAAGTGCCCTTTTCTGCTGCAGTACTGCACTTTTTAGTGAATAGCACCATGCCCTTTTTCTTTCTAGAATGAACGCTATTGTAGTTTTTCATCCATGCACACCCTAAATATTATAAAAATTCACAAATTTCATTGTTTTTATCTATAATAATGTATCCTTTTATTACGTAAAAAATTGTTTAGAAAAAGCATTAAGTGCTATATGAGAAAAATGAAGATTTTTGAATAAAAAAACTAAGTGTTTTAAAATTATTTTTATTAATTTTTAAATGAATGATGATTCAACATTTCAGTCATTTTTTTCATGTGGAAGAGTATAACACATAATGAAAAAAATGAAAAAAAAATCATAATAAAAAACATCTACCTTTTAAAAAATATAACCCATTTATATTATTAACGATAAAAAAACTGCAAATTTATGTAATATGTATTTGTAATTATTTTTATTTAAATGCGCATATATAAAATTTTTTTACAAAAATGACTTTAAAAAAGCATTTCTTGAGCTATCATATTAAATTAATTATTTAGATAACATAATGACGTTAGATAACGTAAAATCCATAACAGCCTATAATCCACACAACTTTTGGTCCCAATTTGGGCAGATTATAGAACTTTGATTGTAATCTTGTCTAGATTATGCTATAACAATGGTTCCCAACCTTTATTGGTACACTATCCACCATTAAGTAAAAAAAAATTGCAACCCACCAATTATAAATGTGAACATCAGCATGGAAATTGTTGCATGACCTATGAAAGCCTTTGGCTATCTTATTGTATGAAAAAGGACAAATACTGATATATAAGACACACTAGCGGTTCCTTAACTATGGGTCGCGGTGGCTATTCTAGTGGGTCTCTGAAACAATCGAGTTATGTCACAAAGTATACCTTTTACTCCAACTGTAAAAAAAATGAACAGTTTCAATAACAAAAAATATTTTACGAAAAATTCCTTAATTTCCATATGAAGAAATATACAAGCAGAGTATCCAGAAACATCTAAAATGAGCTTTGAGTTCTTTGATGGAGTTTAACATAACACACTCGTGTAAACATACTTTTTGTACTTGGCTGTTTTTGAAAAACAAGGATAGAAAAAAACTATGCGCTGAAAGTGAATAAAGATTGAAATTAACAAGCTTTAATTCTTGTCTAGATGCTTTTATCAGTAAATGCCAGAGCCAGAAAACGCACAGATTATAAAGTTATGTTTTAATAGTAATTAAATGTATTTTTAATTACATTTCTAGTTTGTGTATTGTTATTATTCCACTTACACACATTGGAATTATGAATTGTTGTTTTCATTGATAGTACATCACATCCTTTGTACAAATCAACTACGGACAATATGTCTTTTTCGTAGGCTAGACAGCCGATAGCTTATAGAGGTCATACAACACTTGCCATATTGGCACTCTTATATTAGGTGAGTCTCAAAAAATTTTTTTACTTAAAGGTGGGTCGCGTGCCAATAAAGTTTGGGAACTGCTGGGATACACTATCGACAGAAACAAGAATTGGTAATCCCTGTGTGGTGTGTAACTGAAATAATAATTAAAACAACATACAAAATTACAAAGATAGTAAAAAATGTGTTTAATTGTTATCAAAACATAACTTTATAATCAGTGACATTTTTTGGTGTTGCCGATAGATTGGTGTTTACCAATGAGGAGATCTATATCAGTGTTAAAACTGTTTAATTTAAACCTTAAGTCACTGATTACATGCAGTTTGTTTCTGTACTTGTTTTAAAAAATAGCAACATAGAAAAAAAAATTCACACAAGTATATTGTTTAAAACCCATCAAAGAATTCAAAGCTGATTTAGATATTTCTGGATATTCTACTTGTATATTCATCCAGAAGGAAATTAAGGATTCTGTCATGAAATACTATTTGCTTTCTAAATTTCTGTAACTTTTTAAAAATTAGCTGAAATAAAAGGAATATTTTCGAGACAAATTTTCATTGTCCTATAACCCATAGATCAAGAACCGCTGTGGTATAGCATAAAAAAATATAAGGATGATATAGTATAAGGATCCTGTATAAAACAAAATTTTTTCAATTCTTTTCGGTTCTGTTTTTAAGGTTTTAATGAATCCATACTTGAAAAAGCTGATTACATAGTTCAGTATAACACATTTTATGATGGTATATATTTTAAATAAGTCAGCTATATTTGAAACTTAGGGCTGTCCAAAAATGATGACACACTTTTTTCAATATTTTTGACATTTGTCACACTCCACCATACCACTACACCCCAGCATCTTTGTTATGCAATGCACACAACACATTCCTGCAGTTCAGAAACAAAGCACTACGATAGAGATCAGAGATCAAATTTTATCTTTAACATTCAACTATGATTTTTTTATGCCATTTGTGAGCATAAAAATACAAATTATTCAGATACTTATTTTGTATGAAATAGGATTAAATTTTACAACAAAATACATAATTAATATGCATTAGTAATAAACTATTGATATAAAAGGCACTTGAAAACAATAGTATTTTGGATTTTAAAACTGAATTAAATATTATTTGGCTTTAACTCTTATCATTATTTTAGGAACACAATATATGTAAATTTCAAAATAACTTCAAAATTTAATCTTCAGATTTTTAAACAAAATGTGTGATGTCAGATTTGTCCTTATCCTCTGCCACCTTTGTCACAGTTTCACAAAGCTCTATTCCCCCTCCAAGTCTGACATCATTTATGGATTGCCTCTAAGTAAAATTATCTTTGTAAATTTAATTTGCATAAAAGGTGAGGAAATTAGATGCCAAAATCCATGTTTGCCTTGTTGCAAAAGAAGCAAATTTTCGCACTGGTTTCTTAAATTGTTTAAATATTTTATGTAAGTTTTGATAAAATTCATAAAGGAACTTCCATATGCTATCAATTATATAAAAAATATTTGCATTATACAGAACAGAATACAAACAAATCCAGTCTATGAGCAATACAATGTTTTAAATTTAGAAGTAAAACAAACAAAACAAAACAATTTGATGTTTTGAAATTTAAATTCGAATAACATCCGCCGAACTTATTAAAAATAAATAAACAAATAAAATTATCTGCTCTAAGTAAAACATTTTAATGCTTTGAATGATTATCTGCAGAATGAAAGTTGCGCCAGATAGAATTTCGTGTAGTCACGTTATCAAACCGCGAATTGTATAATTTTAGTTGAAGATTAATCAAAGAAACTATGTTAGCATTAACTTATTTTAGTAAAGAGAGTGAGATTTATAAATTGATGCTTTAAAGTTACCTGATATTACAAACAGGGCTATACACAAGACGCCAATGAATGAGAGACGCCACATGAATGAATCGGTGATTTTATATCAAACCTCTTTGAAAATGATTCAATCACTCATTCTAAAAGGACTTGTATGGATAATGATTCCATCCTGTGTGGTTGACAAATTATTTGTATTATTTATTAATAAAACTGCTTCTATGGCAATATGACTAATACTTTTTTTTATCCCTGGTTGCAATACTGATTATCAGACAGTCGCTGAACAAAACAAGCTTTATCAAAGAATCTAAGATTAATTTTCGTAAGAAATTCAAAATCAAAAAATGTTAAATTTATACCCGTAGAAAATATTTGATTGTTAGATTCGCGAATTTTCATTAATGATTTGTGCTTCTTTTTTAAAAATAAAAATTTAATTTTGTTAATTGAAATTATTTATGGTTTGAATCGTTATTCATGAAAGAATTTGCTGTCGTGATTCATTCATTGTGCTGGCGTCTGTACTTTTGTAATGGGTTTACTTTGAAACAATTGCTGATGTTTAAAATCACCTTACTCTTCTATCTTCTTTACTTCAATAAATTAATGGAAGGTATGTTTTTTTAATTACTGTTGTATTGGAAATTTTACAACTTGTGATTTGATACTATGATGACACATTTATGTGACCCAACTTTCTTTTTTTGCTAGCATTTATAGTCATTTAAAATATTCAGCACACATGTAAACGAAATGTTTGCCTAGTCGAATAGTCAACTTTCAAGTAACTAATTAACACACTCTATATGTTAAGTACTCTATAGAAACTATGCTTTGAGTTATTATGTAAGAGTTTTTTTTTTAAATTAATAAATTTTAAACTTCATACTTGTGAACATATTTTACTTACATTCTAAAACAAATATTTTAAAATCAAAGAAAAATTTTGTGGAATTGGGTTTGAAGAAAAATTTTACAGGCATTTACTGCATTTTTGTCAGAAAAACACTAAAATAATAATAATAATATTGACTAAATGGTTTTAACTTGCCATGTATAACTGAGTTCTTAATCCAAGCCAGGTCAAGTGGAATTTTGCTAAGTATGACCCCAATTATACTAGTGATATTAACAGTTAATTTATGAAAATTATGTAGCATAGCAGAGCTAATAAGAAGTGTAGTGTAATGAATAATATTATGTAATGCATTTTATGTTTCATGATTTATGGGGTTTTCTTAATAGTTCATTTGGTACTTTCTTTTCCATTATATGGACACCATGCCAAAATGTATGTTGAAACACCAATTCCTTTAATGCCTGATTGGGAAAAAGATTTTTATTGTAAACCACAAAAACATTGTGATTTTCTATTTATGAAATATGAATCATATGAATGATGATTATTTAACTTTAATCTCAAAAAGTTTTTAATTAGTTATTATCCAAAATAAGAATATATATTTTTTAATATATAAATTAATTTATAATTTACTTTTTCTGCTAACATTGATAAATTTTATCGTTTGGCAATTACCAGAAAAAGGAAAAGTCACAATAAAACTGTTTCAGGAATTTGGAATTCTGCATAAAAAAGGTTGTGTTCAAAAATCCATGAAATGAAATAATGGATGAATTCCGGAAATCAGAAAAGGAGATGTAGCTTGTTTAAATAGCCATACTTACTTTTTAATATTTATTTTGAAATAATTTTTCAAAAAATGTTAAATTGTAATCTATAATTCTTGTAACTGAAATGATTTTTTTAGAAGTAACAAACTGGCAAATTAAAAATTGCTGCTCAATTCACAAAGTAGCTTTTTATTAATGTTTAAGTATGTACAGTATAACTTCCTTAATCGAAAATCATCGTGATTACAGCAACTCTGGATAATAGAAAATTCTCGTTTACAGAAGTTTTGTAACTAAAATGTATGTAGATTAATGATAATACTAATATCTCTTATTACTATGGCAATACAAAAATGTAAGGAACTGGATAATTGAAAACACTGAGAATAATGAGTTCAAAATGCTCAAAATAAAATTAAAAAAAAAAAAAAAAACATAAATTTTATGCAGTGTCGCCATCTGTCGTAATCTTTACAAACAACAAACATACAATTTAAAAAAAAACTGTGATTTCTGATTTAAGAATACTTAATAAATAATACATATCACAAGAACAGTAGACTTGTCATGAAAACGATTAAAAAACTAAATTCTAACCCCAAAAATATGACAGTGGGAAGTTAAGACTTACAATTATAATTTTAAAGTCAACCTTATAATTACAGTAACATATTTGAAATTTTGATTTTTATAGCTAATCTTATAAAAAATTAAATATATAGCAAGTATAAGTATCAAAGGCAGTCACAAGATAAACACTTACAAGAAATATCAATAATAAAACTCCGATTTTGCGATATTTTCGTGAAACCTTATTATCTTTGGAAGAAAATTAGTGAAATTACCATTAATCATGAATTTTAAAAACTTAATACAGTCAAGAATCAATAATCTGTGTACCCATAATCCATGATTTTCTATAATTTGTGTTACTTTATAAATCTAAACAATGAAATAAACAGTTCAGAAAATTTTCAAATTAGTGATCCAAAAATGACTTTTTAACACAAATAGTAAAAAAAAAAAAAAAAAAAAAAAAAAAAAAAAATCTTGGATCTATTTTTTGTAATATAACTTTTTTATTTTATTAACAGTAAAAAATTAACTGTATTACGGATTGTATGTAATTATTTTTATGTAAATGCACATATATATAATTTTTTTAATAAAATGACTTTAAAAATGCATTTTTTGGGATAGCATATTATATTAGTTATTACTGATTATCAAATTAAAATGCTGTCTAAGAACAATAAAATTGTGCTTAATTCATAATACTCTATAATTCACAATATTACATAATCTGATCGACCTTTGGCCCCAACTTCTGTGGATTATAGATCTTTTACTGTATCTAAAAAGAAATCTATAATTATTACACAAGTAATTTAGAAAGTTCTTACAGTTTAAAAATTAAAAAAAAATTATAAAAAATGTGTTATTATGTAATCTTTTCAATTCCTTTGCCAGTTTCTCAATTTCGTTTATATATGAGCTATGGCACCATCTATTATCTCTAATTCAAAACAAAAATGAATAAAGGTACCGAAATGTCCGGATTACAGAAGTTTCCAGATTATAAATGTCTGGATTAAAGATGTTATACTGTATGTATAATACAGTAGACACCCTCAAATCTACACATCTTGGGAAGTTAATAAAACTTCCTTATTTTATGATTTTGATGTGAATTAGTAATGTACCTTTATGAGGACAATTTCATTGAAGAATTTAGGAAAAATACATTTTATTCTTATAATGTATACTTAAACATACATTATTAACACAACCTTTACTCTAATTTTAATAATTTAAGAAATTATCTACATTTTTATTATTTTAGTTCATTACTTATTTGAACATTTTGTTATATTGCAAGCATTCATCACAGTTTTCATAGCATTATTAATTACATGTTTAGACAGACTTAATAACCAAAAAAGCTTGATTAATACACAAATATATTTCTTAAAAAGATTGTGATTACCAGTGATATCAACAAAATCTTGAATTAACTTTTTCAGAAATAAATTTATTCTTCCTTCATGTAAAAATGTGATTTCAGTAATATTAATAAAAATTACAGGTTAAAATGTATATGGAATTGATATAAAGCTAAAAAAATCAAATTTTGTGCCTATATCTAAACTGTTCCGTTCTTTACATCCATAAATTATCTGCAGATTTGAGTGAGTCTACTGTGTAAATATAATTTTCAAATGTTATATTAAAATGCTTACTTTTCTATCAGCAATGTTTTTCTTTTATTTGTCAAATGTTTCAATTCACATGATTTTCATTTTGCAACAATTACTGTGCTTGGCAACAATGGAGTTTGTATAATGGAAAAGTAACATTCATTTTAATTTTTTATGGTTTTTTTATATTTATTTTGTTGTATTCATTTATTATACTATACATATGGAAATGATATATGAACTGAAAAAGTCAAATTTTGTCCCTATATCTGTACTGAATGTTCATTGTTTACATCCATAAATTATGTGTGGATTTCAGGGTTATGGATTTGAAGGAGTAAACTGTACTACAAATGTAAATAATAATGCAATAACAGTTATGGACTTCAAGTATACCATATGTTTAAAAAGAAAAAATAATAAAAGTGATTGAAGAAATCCAAATAATCTTCCCATAAGTATAACATTAGCATGAGTGTTTCTTTCCATGACTAGTGTAGGCTCTTAAGAGGTTACTTCAGTCATGCAAAATAACGAGAATTTTAATGTTAATTCTGAAAAAATATTCATATTCTTAAATGTCACAATATTTCTTCATAAAATACGGTAGCTCTTGCAGGGCTTATATGTTTTGTGAAAATTAAATGCAACTTATGCTAAAGTAATTAAAAAAATTAATGACATTTTAAATTTGCAAAAGAATTTTTAAAAAATGGAAAAGAGCAAGGGGTAGTAGTTGAGTAACTCATATACAGCTTTAAAATAGATAAATAATGTTTATTATTTAAATTCACTGCTAAAAATCCAATTCTAAACTAAGTTTAACTGTTGACTTATTTAAAAAAAAGAGTCTTATTAAATATTTAATTTTTCTAGCTTTAAACAAAGAAAAATTTTGAATAGCCTCCAGCGTTTGTACTATAACAGGATTAAATTCTAATAGTAAATTTTTTAAAATTTTTTTTCTTACTTGAACAGGAGTTTGTTGATCATTCTTACTCATCATTGGATTAAAAAAAACTAAGAATCATAAATCATTGTTGTCCATTGACATCAAACTTCTGTGTTTTCCAGAATTTCAGTCTAGTGGGTCCACACTCAAAAGCAGAGAACAAATTACACCTCACAATGCTTTTAAAAGTGGCACCGGCTAAATGCTATAATTCATAATCCCATACTCTTGCACATACTTCACAGTGGACAAAAAACTAAAAAAGAAAGTAAGAAATAAATAATTGCAACTGTATGGTTTCATCATGTAAGAAATATTTTTGTGTTTCTTAAAAAAAAAAAAACACACAAGATTCCATTAAATATTTAATATCATAAAATCATAAAAAAATAACTAATAAAGTTTAAAGAAAAAAAAGGTGTTTTTTGATTAAGCAGATACCAGTGTTATAGAAACCTATATATTAACACTAGCGCACTGGCTAACCCCCCCTCCCTCCACAAAAAAAGCTTCAAAACAATCAGTTTCCCCCAGAGGGTTTCAGGGGGGCGCTCCGCCCCTCTTGCCCTTTAGTTAAAAAAAATAGCGCCCCTCTTGCCCCTCATCCAAAAACTAGCGCCCCTGTCGTCATTCATTCAAAAAAAATAGCGCCCTTCTTGCCCACATTTGAAAAAAAGCTGCCCTCCAGCGATGATCCGAATGAGCTCGTAAATTACGCAAAAAATCGGTGACGGAACGCAAAAAAACCACTAAAAAAACGGCAAGTTTCGTTGAAAATGGCTAATCTCGTCACAAAATTTCACAAAACGTCAGATTTCCTCAAAAGATCGCGGAAAAACGACAAATTTCTTCCAAAAATTGCAATAAAACGGAAAATTTTGTCGGATGAGTCGCAAAAAACGGCAACTTTCGTCAAAAATTAGCGATAAAGTGGCAGATTTCGTCAAAAGATTTGCGGAAAAAATGCCAAATTTCGTCCAAAACTCGCAATAAAACGGAAAATTCTGTGAAAAGTTCCGTTTTTTCGCGATATTTTCACGGGATTTGTCGTTTTTCGCGATTTTTTAGCAAAATATGCCGTTTTTTGTGATATTTTAGCAAAAACTGCTGTTTATGCGATTTTTTAATAAAATTTGCTGTTTTTCGCGATTTTTTTTTACGAAATTTGCCGTTTTTTCGCGATTTTTTTCACAAAATTTACCTTTTTTTTAAAAAAAAATTTTTTGATGAAATTTCTGTTTTTTCACGACTTTTTGAACCGCTAGATTCTAGATTCTATAAAAATGCCCTTAAAAAAGAAAAAGTGCCCTGAAAAATGCAAAAAGTGCCCTTTTCAGAAATGTAGCGCCCTGCCCTTTTTTAAACCTGGGGGAAACTCTGCAATATAATACCATTATAACCTATACCTGACTGTTACTGTACAAAAAAAAAAGAAAAAAAAAAAAAAAAAAAAAAAACCACTTGCAAAATAAGAGTGGATGTCATTCTTTCACCCAAGAATGAGGAAAATTATTGAGAATTATTGAGCATATAATAAGTTAAGCATAAGTTACTAACAAGAAACTATAGATAAAATCAAACCACACTTAGATACCATGTTGAAGTAAGAAAAAAAATCAGTAATCTAAACACAATATTAATTAATAACAAATTGGATTAAATAATTCTTGCCTGAATTTTACAAATAATTCCTTGTAGGTATAGTGATAGTGATTATAAAAATCCTTTGTGCAACATACACATTAAAAAAAAAAAAAAAAAAAATAGACTTATTAATTTGATGGAACTTGAGAACTCAGATTTTTTGTTTTCAGAAAAGCAACCATTTTTCAATCTATTTTTAGATTGTTTTGTAGTAAATAGTTTGAAATTAGAAAACTCAATATTTTGAATTCATTATCAAAATATAGCATTAATTATATTATAATTTCAAATTGTTCATTTGAGGATTTATTGCATATTCTAAATATTAAATAAAGTCTTAAAGTTAAATATATTATAAAATAAATACATATCAAATGGTTAGACATCACAAGTAAGTCTGAACATAACTTCATTCAGGAAAAATGTAGGAACAGTGACGCCATCTTTTAAAAAATATTAGGTGGACTCAAAAATATTTTTGTAAAATTGTGCGACCATTTTGTCTTTCTTTAAAAGTTTGATCGGTGGTGAAAGATGAGAATTTTAAGTCTAGCTATCAAGTTTTAATAAAGTTGCCATTTTATTAAATTATATTCTCATGCGGTTTTCCTTATAAAGACACTCATATTTCTTGTAATGTCATGATATCATGAACATGATTACAAATTGAATTAAAAGAAAGTTAAACATGAAAGCAAAACATTTCATCAACATTGGGACTTATGGGGAAATAAAAGTCATGGTCATCGGCAAATAAATTTTATTCCAAGGAGAAAAAAATAAATAAATAACAATGAAATAAATAACCAGAACAATGAAAACTGGATACGCTATGATTCACAATATTATTTCTGCAAGTATAAGCCTTTAATAAAATACAGTTGTTTTATTTACAATATGTTGTGCATATAAGAAAGTAATTTAGTAAAAAAAAAAAAAAAAAAAAAGTTTTACATCTTTCTACATCTGCCAATGCTTATTCAGCATTCCTAAGCCTATTTATTCCACAAGCCTCTGAGCAGCCAAAAAAAGTAACAGATATTCCGCAAATTCGAAATGCCTGAATTCCAAATTTTGAGGGGAGAATCGCTCATCTCCGGAATAACATCTGGAATCACTGAATTCAGTACGATATTCCGACTCTGCATGAGGGGAGAATAAGAGCAAAAGACCCTACAAAAATCACATAATAACTCCCTAACAGCTTTATGGTTTCCCAAATAAAGATATTCCTGGCATAAATTTTACATATTGTACAAATAAAGAGTACAATAAAAATGATACATAACATTGGTCAAAATGGCATTAAAAGTGTACCGTATTTTCCTGCGTATAATCCGCGGCCGTAAATTTTAGCCTTTTTAAAAAAATTTCAGCAGATAATCCGCACTGGCGTATAATCCGCGGATTATTCGATGCTCATTGTTTTCAACATTCCAAAATACTAATAAATAAAATTTCTATTGATTCAGTTGTCCTATTTAAATGATAATTGTAAATAAAATAAATAATGATAGGATTACTGCAAGTTAAAATAATAATCATTATTAGTAATAATATTTGACAATAGTTTAATCATTTTTTCCTTGTTTTTCGGCTATAATGGAAATTCGATTATGGTGATCGATTATATTCGATCTATTACCAATAATGTTTGACAATTGTTTAATAATAGCAGGTAATAATATTATTTAATAATTATAATTTTTAGTATTTAATAATAAGTAAGATACTCTTATTCCGTGAATAATAATTATCTCCTTTTTCTTTTGCCTTAATCGAACATTCTTGATTATGGCAATCGATTATATTCGATCTATTACGACTTCTGCCTTTTCTATTGGGAACTAAAACGGCCTATAGAGGCGCTGCTCGCAGCCTTCGATACAGGATAACTGTCCCTTTAATTTCCCTTTAACTAATGTTAAAGTCCCATTGAAACAATTCTTTGTTATAAATGTATTTAAAAGTTTTAGATATTCAAATTCGTATAATATTTACTTCGTCTTATAAGACAGAAAACAAATGTTTCAGGAAATCTGAAATTGTGCAAAAAAATAATTATTCTGAACAAATTTAAAACGCATGTAATGCAATGAGCTTACACGACGTTATCCTGAATGGAGAAGCTCCATTCTTTCTCCACCAGATGGCGTATTCGAGCGCTTGAATCGCCAATTATATCCAGCTTAGTTCAGCTGTGTAACTTAAGCATTTTCTTTTTCCACCTGACAAATAAAAGAAGATTCAGCTAAAAAATGATTAGATTGCAATTTTTGATTGATATGACCTGAGAAACTCTGTATTCTTCATAGAGGCATGTTGCTTAACGATTAGACAAATATTCTTTAAAAATCAGAGGCCACTCCCACTAGAACGGACACGTCATATTTGAACCAATCACAAGCAGCTCCGCGAGCGGTTTCCCAAACAGAAAATCATTTGATATATTTACATTTTATAATTGCCTGGGAAAAAATGGGAAATCAGTTCTGCTTCAAAAAATGTCACCAGATTATCCGCAACGGCAGATAATCCGCACTTGAAAATTTCGGAGTTTTTTAAAAGATAATCCGCGGATTATACGCCGGAAAATACGGTATTTGTCCAATATTGGAGAAATGCATCATTTTTCTCACCACTTCCGACTGACTTTTAGGTAGCCTTCCAAAACCGCAGATTATGGAGATTTTTGTTACTATATAGCTATGTATTCCAACATTCCAAATGACTTTGATGTAAGTTCTATTCTATATTAAACTTTCCTCCCTTGAATCTATTTCTTAATTCTATAGGTGAAAATATTATAAAAATATTCTGAAGTAACAAGAATCGACTAATTTTACAGTTGCACAAATTTTATTCAAACAATTTTCAGCTGTATGTAACAGTTTGCCGGCTGGTAAAGTTTTCTACCAATTCTAAGTCATTAAATACATGCAAGCAAAATATTGAAAAAAATTGTGAATTTTGCGAGAATTTGTTTAATAGATTAGTAGTTCTTTCTCCAAAAACAGTTCTGAAAGTTCCATTCTTAAATCCACAACTTTTAACAGTTTTTGTGAATCACATCGCAAAATTGGTTGGTTCAAAAATGATATTGATTTCAGAAGAAGAATCTTCCCTCCCCCTAGAGATATCTCACACTGTCAAATGCCAGATTCCCCCTCCCACACACACACTCTTCCCAACTTTCTAAAATGATAATGTTGTGTATACAGTAGACGATCTTTATAATTCAATTATGTATCACACAATTCTCCATATAACATAAAATTTCTAAAATCTAAACAATGAATTTTGCAGTTAAGAAACACCTGCTTTCCCACATTGTAAAAATTCCTACATTCTAGGAAACTAAATTTCATACAGTAGTTCAACTTTATCTTCTTTTAATTCAGAACGTTTTAATGAAAAAATTGTTATAGATAGTACCATAAACATTTTTGAGTATAAGTAATAAATGAATGATTTGATCCAGGTATAGTTGGATCACGTTTAAAAAGTAAGTTACATAATATTGAATAATCTATGTAATTCAAAATAGTATGATTTGGATAATTCCAGGTGACAAGGATTATGGTATAAAGATACTATAATGTATTTTTATTTGTTTCTGACATATTTAGTCATGTTTACAAGTTAAATTTAATGATGCGTTAAATATGGTCCATATAATGTAGTTCTATGTAACGTGTAATATTGCGTTTTTAGGTTTGCGTTATAAAGATCTACTATTGTATACAAAATCATATGTACAGCCCCCTATCTCATAAACTACAGCATAAGATGTTGGTGCAGCAGAGTCAATATTTCTACTCGGTAATAGACGCACATATGTATCTACACTCGAGTCAAGTCACATGTCTAAGACTATTTAATATGATAATTTAATGAATGAATTTTGTGTAGCTTAAGGAAATGAAATTTATAAAATAGGCTATTTAATTCAGAGTTAAAATTTAGTGCAGTTGGTTTAAAAATTTCTAATTTGCTATATTATTCTTTCTGTTTTCAGATTCAAAAGTAGATAAAACATTTTCGCTGAAGTACAATAAGTCATTTCCTTGGATGAAAAAGGCAACAATACGATAAATACTGATTCTTTGAAGAAGTTTCTGTTATCATCCAAAACAAAACTTTTTTACGTACGAAAATGTCATCGATTGCAGAAGAAAATCCTTGCTCTAGTCAACAGCACATTGTTCCTCAAAATGAGAATAAAGAAGAAGATTCCTCCATTGATACAAAAGAAAAAGTTTTTATTTGTGAAATATGTTCTAAGACATTTTCTAAGAATAGTTATCTGATTTGCCATCTAAAAAACATTCATAAAGGAGAAAAACCTTCAGTTTGTGAGATATGTTCGAAGGGATTTTGTGATAACAATATTTTGAGAAAACATCTCTTGTCATATACAGTAAAAAACCTTTTGCTTGTGAAGTATGTTCCAAGGAATTTTCTCAGAGTAGTAATTTAAGAAGGCATCTCTTGCTTCATACAGGTGAAAAACCTTATGTTTGTGAAATATGTTATAAAGGATTTTCTCAGAATGGTGAACTAAGAAATCATCTTTTGACTCATACAAGAGAAAAACGTTTTGCATGTAAAATATGTTCCAAGAGATTTTCTCGGAATGGTAGTCTAAGAACCCATCTCTTGACTCATACAGGGGAAAAACCTTTTGTTTGTGAATTATGCTCCAGAGAATTTTCTCGAAATGAACATCTAAGAAGACATCTCTTGACACATACAGGTGAAAAACCTTTTTCTTGTGAAAAATGTTCCAAGAGATATTCTCAGAGTATTAGTCTAAGAAGGCATCTCTTGATTCATACAGGAGAAAAACTCTTTGTTTGTGAAATATGTTCTAAAGGTTTTTCTCAAAATGGTTTTCTGAGAACCCATCTCTTGATTCATAGGAGGGAAAAGCCTTTTGTTTGTGAAATATGTTCCAAAGGTTTTTCTCACAGTAGTAATCTAAGAACTCATGTCTTGACTCATACAGAAGAAAAATCTTTTGCTTGTGAAGTATGTTCCAAGGTATATTCTCGAAATAGTACTTTAAGAAGGCATCTCTTAACACATACAAGATAAAATCCTCATGCTTCTGAAATATTTTCCAAAGGACTATCTAGACATTGTCAACAAGAAGGACATCTCATGACTAATACAGGCAAAAATGTTTTCTTTGTGCAATATGTTTTGCAAAGGATCATCTAATAACCATTGTTTAAAGCTGCTTTTACACTACAGGTCCTATCAGGTCTGCAAGCTCCAAAGACGTCAAAATTGCATTTACACTATAGCATAAGTACTTGGCTTGCGCATGCGTATATTTACATGTTGAGGGAAGGGGAACCGTCGTGTTTTTTGGTTACATTTGCGTTCGTATCGAAACGTACGTGCCAATATTATTAAAACGGTAATTTCTTTTTAAAGACATTAATTACATATGAATTAATAAAAATAAAACATTTTACAAGGATGATTGCATGCAAGGGAAGCAAGAAAAAATGGCCATTTTAAGAGGCATATTTTGATACATACAGGTTAAAATTCTCGTGTTTCTAAAATGTGCTCCAAAGGATTTTCTAGGTATTGTCAACTAGAGTGGCATCTCGTAATTGATACAGGAGAAAATGCTTTGTTTATACATTTTATTTTCCAACGGAGTATCTGATAATCATTATTTAAGGAAACATTTGTCTCATATCAAATATACAATACATAGAAATCTCCCGTATTTTTATTTCCAAAATGGAGTATGAACCCTGTATATGTCATTACGTTTACTATTATTACTTTTTATGTTTTTGCCTTTAGTAATAAATAAAAGTAATTTGCACTTCCTCCATGGTTTAGTGTCTTATTTGATAATAAATAAATGATTGTCGACATATTTATTCTTTCGTATCAGTACATTCATTTTGCATGGAATAACATATTTTTCAGGTTAAAAGGCTACTTCAGACAAATGAAATATCAGTTCACTAATGCTAATCCAATGGAAGAAATGTATAAAGATATCTCGGTTGCGTTTCAATATTTTTTTAATAATTTTTTTCCCATTGGATAGCTGAAATTGATCTAAATGCAGGCCGTTTTTTTCGATTTCGGTTGCAGATATTCTACATGAGGGTGTTTGGGCTTTTCAAACCGGTGGCGAAAAAAAAATGCTACCTCATAAAAGATATCTGTAAATAAAATCAATAGAGTAAAAAGCGGCCTGCATGCAGATCGATCTCAACTATCCAATGCAAACTAAAATCGTTTAAGGGAGACCCGTAAGAAAAAACCCAAAATTTTTATTATTGATTTTAAAGTAATGAATTTTGGTATGCTATTTAAGAATCTTCGTGTAAGGAATAATTAGCAAAAAAAAAATTCACTTTTTATTAAAAAGTATATTTTTATGGGGATTTTTATGATTTTTTTTTGTCGAAAAATACACTTTTTAAAATTACTACTCCTCATTCAATTGTCAATATTTTGGTATTACTAAAATTTCTTAAATAGTGTTATAGTATATAGAAAAGAACTAAGGAGAGAAATTTTTAATTTTCTATTTTAATCGGCTAAAAAAGAAAGTAAATAAAAATACGCATGGTAAATTTCCTTAACCCGGGAGAACGCGCGCTTATCCAAGGTAAAATGGTTTTAACTTTGTCACCAATAAAATCAAATTAAAACAGCCGCTTTATTTAGACGGAAACTATTTTTACAAACCTTGCGAAAAAAAAAGTTGAAGATTACTTTAAAAAAAATTAGTGGTTGTAATTGTAATAACCATATGTACTCCGGGTCTTTTAGGCCCTGCGCGCGTCCTCCCGGGTTAAATTCGTTATAATTTTCATGTTTACCAATTTATGTAAAATTTTCAGAAGTAGTTAAAAAAAAATCTCTCCTTACTTTTGTTGCAAATTTTTTTAAGATTCTAAAAACATAAACTTTTTGTTTCTAAACATTTTACCACTGAGCCTTAGTACTTTGAACTTAGGCAAAATATGAAAAAAGTCATTCTCAGGAAAACACGTTTTAAATGACCGCTAGTCCTTTAAACTCTATAGTGAGTACAATTTAAAAAGTTCATTTTCTACCTGTTCCAAGTGTCCCAGAGTTGTGAAATTTTGCATGGATATTCGCAAATATGTATTTTATCGTTTTCTGAGAATTTTTTTTTTTTTTTTTTTTTTTTTTTTTTTTTTTTTTTTTTTTTTGGCCGAAAATTGGGCACGGGTCTCCCTTAAAAAACAAATTAAAATTTAACCGAGATATCTTTATAAATTTCTTCCACAGGCGAGCGGGTCTTTTCATTAAAATGAAGTATCCTCTTAAGACAGGATTTTGAAATAGGCAGGTTGAGTAATTCCACATGAAATCAACCAATTAAAAAAATTATGTTATTTTTTAGATTGTACTGGTTTTTTACCAGTTTGTTGTACTTACTTGTGAGATTAAAATTGTGAAGTTTAATTTTTTTTCGACGGTTCGTTTTAAAGTTATGAAATTTTGAAAATTTTGCAAAATTTGTATAGCTTTGTAATCTTTAATCGGTTATAACTTCCAAAGTATTTGATCTAGAGAATTAAAATTTGCATCATTTTTTCAGTTTTTTATGGTGTATCATAAGATGTATAACATGATCAATTTACTTAATTTTTTATTTTTTTCTAAAAAAATTATATAAATTTTTAAAAAAATTCAAAATCGGAATTTTTGATTTTCTTGAAAAAATAGATTATATTTAACACCCTTTCAGCAACATTTATGCCAAATTTCATGATGGTACTCCTGTCGTGTCATACAGAAAAAAAAATATTTTCTGTATCAATGTTCATGTAAATCTGTTATAAAAAAATACTTTAAGGTATGCTGCACAGTTTAGCCCAAAGTGTTACTTACATGGAAACAAATACAAATTGGAAAAATTTAAGAATAGCCTGTTTTATTAAAAGACAAATAATAAATTTTAGATATTTAATAAACAAATCTTTTTACTTAACAAATTACGTATTCAATTTGGCTCAGTGGAGCTCAATTTTTAGATCTTAGTACGAGTATTTTTTCTTCTTATGTAAAATTTGACCTGCTCTATACATTTCCTCTTTGGGTACTGTGTATGTTCTGCCTGTTGCAGTGATTGGATGTAGTTTGCATAAAATAAAGTATTTTGGTATTGTCAAAATGTCTTATTTTCTAGGATAAGTGAATGACGGAGATGGTCCGTTTGGATGAAGGAAAGAAACTTTAAATTCCTCTTCAATCTGATCTTTTGTGAAAACACATGCCACCCACCATTCATTCTCATAGGCACAAGCAACATACCCCACAATTTCTTCAAAGTAGTACCTTTTACTACTTTTACATTTACTTTTAATAATAGGTGACTCTCCATTAAATGATAATGATGCATTCAAATTATCAAAACCAAATTCCACATCCATGAATTTAGGGTCATCTTTACTACAACCTGGTTTTGGATTGTCATCATTTGGAATGTGTGAAAAATTAATATCAATGTCATTTTCACATTTGAGAGATGCTAATTCTAAGCGGCAATGAGTGCAGATTTTCATGCCTTTTTCAATGCCATATTTTAATGTTGTCATCCACAATGTAACATTTCTTAAATTTTTACTTACCTAGAGTTCTTGCTTTTTGAATGGATTACAACAAAATTTATTCCATTTTTTATCCATTTTCAGTTTAAAGCCACTTCACTCTTAATATTTTATAACGCAAATCAGCATTCAACTCAAAGAAATAATATAAAAAAAAATCCTAAATTTACAACACAAGTTGTAAACAGACAGTAATAGACTTGAGATAGTGTGCCACTACAGATGATCTTAGAGAACATGGCTATTTCAAAATCCTTGTAAGAAAGGCATGCAGGTTTCAGCATAAAGCAAACATGTTACTGTTGGAGTGTGACTCATTGTGATTGTGAAAGCATTCAACTCCAGGAGCATAATTTGCTTTATTGAACTCTACTTTGAGATTTTCTTTCATTAACTCATTTATTACCAATTAATTCATTTTTTAAACATAAAATTTAATTAAAAGTAATATTATATTAAGAGTAATTTTTAAAATATTCTATTTAAATTCCAAGAAAATAAAGTATTTAGATTGTCATGCACAAAATATTAATTATCTTGATTACTTTTAATTTTTACTGTTATGTGTTTAAAAAAATAATAAAACCTAGCGAATTATATACTAAAATTTTATTTGGTATTTGAACTTGACCTGCAGTAATGAGAAATATGAACATTGGAAACAAAAATAGACTATTTTTATAGTCAATTTGCTTTTTAACAAAATATAATGAGATTATTTTTTACAGATATTGGCCGATCATTGATACAGAAAATATTTTTTTTCTTTATAATATCATAAGAGTACCATCATGAAATTTGGCACAAAAGTTGCTAAAAGGGTTTTAAATATAATATATTTTTTTAAACAAAATCAAAAATTCTGATTTTGAATTTTTAAAAATTTTATATAAATTTTTTACATAAAAAATATATTTTTAAAATTATTTGGTCATGTTATACATACTATGAAACAGCATAAAAAACTGAAAGCAAGGAAGTAAATTTCAACTCTTTAGGTCAAATAGTTCTCAAGTTACAACAAATTAAAGATTACCAAACAATACAAATCTCATTAATTTTTTTAATTTTCCCAAATTAATAACTCAAAAACAAACCGTTAAAAAAATTTGCAAATTTGTATTTTTTATCTACTATTCTTGTACAACATCTGAGCCAAAAATTAACAAAATCAAAAGACCTGAAATTTTGCCCATTGGTTCTTTTTCGCAAGTTTTACTATATTTTAATTTAGCTACATTTAATAAGCCCAGACATGTAGAATTAATAATAATTTAAAAATGCATACATTTTTTTTTTTTTTTTTTTTTTTTTTTTTTTTTTTTTTTGGCCAGGACAAATTTTACTGATTTTTGAATTAGTCAGGCATGCCGATAAAATTATTTTCATTCGGGGAGAGTCGAAACTGGAATTAAATTTAGGCCCGTGAAAGGACTAGAAAGAATGATACCAGTCTCGGTTCGATAAGGAAAAAATAAGTTAGACCCGGCCAGGTTCTTCAGAATAAAAGGCTTGACCCAGAAAAGTAGCTAGGCCCGGCCCGAGACATCAGGAAAGTATATGGTCCAGGCCTGGCTCAACGTGTCCCATATGAGTGGAGGAATTTGGTAAAGTCAAACTTTATAAATAAGAAACAGTTGAAAGGTTTGTAAATTAAAATTTTTCAATGTAGAAAACAAAGCATTGTAAAACGTGCCTAGACTAGATAAGAAAGTGCCGGAAGAACTTTCCATTTTTGAAGGGTTTACAGCTTAGCAGTTATAATTCTTTGTCATAACCATGATTTTTTTTCTATTCAAGCTGGATTCTGTTTCATACATTTTCTGTTTGTGCAAGGTTTTAATTAATCCTTTTGGCTAGTTCTATTTTTACAAAAGGAAAGAAAAATGCGGGATCGGAAACAAGTTGAATTTTAGATAAATTGTTATCTTTGCATATATAAACGTGGTTATAACATTTCATTGCATAGAAAAAAGATTTCGTTATAAACAGGATCATATACACAGATAGTTATAGTAAAATTAATTTTGCATGAACAAAATGCTCAACTAAAATTATATGTCCCTAGAAGAACTATCGTGAATAGTTCATACATGAATCAGTAGAAATTTTTGCTAAAGGAAATATTGTTTGTAACGACGTTTTATCCTACAACATACCAAGAAAGTTTACTTAAAGAAACCCAATAGAAATAATATTCCACATGCCTCAATATCTACATTTTATTTTCCGGATCTAAAAAATTTACTTTCATTTTCATTCCAATTATATGACATTTGAAAACTAAGATGTTAATATTTGTAATTTTATTTTATTTTATATTCTCGGTCGATGACTGTGTTTACATTTGAAAGTACTAAGGATTCAAAGTAATTCAACACTTTTTTTAAATATTTCTTGTCATCTTTAGGTAATTTACATAATAGTGTAGGTTTTAAGTTCACCTTATTTTTCTAGACAGATTTAACATTAAGATGTAAATAATACAGTTACAATTCTCAGTTGAAAAATTCATTTTCCCGAATCTAATAAGGATTAGAATCCTGAATGCGTTGGGTTGTTCGCAAATGGCATAAAATACACAAAATGAATTAAATTTTAATACAAGTATCTTCGTTTTATTATTTTGCTTCATCTCTTCGCCCTATTTTTGCATTTGTCCTTTTAAGTGATCCAGCAAAGTAAATCGTTTTATTAAACGAAGAAAATGACATTAGAATTGCAGCAATGCTAATTTTTGGGAACGAAAATATTTTCAAAAACTTTCTCGTTTCTTTCCACTTTCCTTGCGTGAGAAAGCGGACATCCTTGACCTGAGTGTAAGGTCAAGCTTGTGTCCGAGTGGTTACATTGATTGGACGTGCGGACACACACAACTACTTTTTGCGGTTCGAAGTTGGCGTGTTTTATGTTCGCAGGCGGCGCGTTTTATGTAGAATGACTTTTCCATTTCAAGGAAGGAAAATTTCAGTCCAACTGTAGGACAGGGATGTTTCTCTTAAGTAGGGTAAGGCTCCTACAATACGGGCTGAATCATGCCTCCATTAAGTTTCCAAAATGGTTGCCTGACTTGGCGTCTTATCGCGTAGATAGCGAGGCGAAAAATTTAGTTACTCAATCTCTTTCACTGGAAAATATGAGAGTAGAACATTCGAAGAACCGGTTTGCTGTGTACAAGCGATTAGGTTGGCGCAATATTTGACGAAGTTCTCCAATCCACATTTATTCTTTTAAGCATTTATAGAAAAATTATTCCATTTTTCTTCATTTATATGGAATTTAAATACCCCAAAGCCATTCCTGAACATGTCAGAATAATTTTCTGCTCAACAACCGTCCATTTTTAATGATTTTGTAGCTTTAAAATCATTCAAACGATTTTCGCCTCATAGGAATCAATGGGAAACAAGATGCTTGATGATTCAGCCTGAGGTATAGGAGTCCTAAAGTAGGGTTGAAATAGTTATTTCGTGAACCGACGCGGTGAGCGGCTCATCTTATAGACCCCTTGCATTGACATCACAGCAACGGCTGTTCCTTTAATCTGGTGCACATCTGGAGCCCAAACAAAACATCATAACTCTCAGTTTGCCGCTTAAAGCACCTGTGGTCTTATTGTTTAGTTTTTATTTTTCTTATTCTTGCATTATTTTTCTAAGTACTTAAAAAATGAATTGCAAAATACTATTTTTATAAATGTGAAAATACCACATTGCCCTTTTGTTTGGACGCCAGATGAAGTATGTGACGCCACGTGCAAGGGGTCTATGTGTATGTATTTGAATGAAGATAACGTAATAAAATGCACGTCGTCTTTATTTACGAAATAATTAAATTAATTGAAGATAATATTATTTAAAACAAGAATTTAGAATATCAAGTGATTTAAAAAATCAAATGAATATTATTTAACACCATATTGTTTATATTTTGAGCAACCGATGGCAGCTCTAGCAAAATTTTATTTGATATCACCATAAGTTTTTAAAAAATTACAGATATACATTAACTATTTGTTTAATATATAACACAAATAAACATTTTAGTTACAAATTTGGAGTTTAAAATTTCACTAAATGCTAGTTGTAATGTATAGGTATCAAATTTTTATCTATAGAAATACGGGTAGAAAATTCATTATAAAAATAAGACGTCTTCCATAGGGAATTGATTTTCTTAATTGTTTCTTTCCCAACTCTTTATTCTGTTTTTCGGCTATCACATAGTACGTTTCACATCCATACATAAAACATTTCCGCGCTATATCAAATTATGATGCAAAAATATGAATTTATGAACAAAATAATTACACAGTTAATGTACACAATGTTAAAATGATGCGTATAGTGTGCACAGCGCCGCTATGTGGCCACTTTAGCATTAGGATCAACTTTGGTTGAGAGATGAAATAGGAGAAGTTTCTAGCATAGCTAAATATCCCTTTTCGTTCTTTTTACTGTTTTAGCTTTTCCCATAGGACTGTTTTTTTTTGGGTGTGTGTGTGTGTGGGGGGGGGGGGGCGTTTCTCATTTTTTTAATGTAATTTGTCCATTGAAAGCTTATGTTTCATACATTAGAAAGCTAGCATAAAAAATTCTCTCCCGTCATTCTGGGACACATTACGGACTCATAATGATTTAAAATTTAAATTTCTCAAACTTCTTCGAGGTTTTCAACAAATCAGCATCTGAAAACAATCGTGCCAATGTGGTGTGTGTATGATATCTGTGCCATATAAATATTATTTAGTTTTTTCAAGTCCACTCCAATGTTATATTTTCCAGTGACAGTCAATGCACAGTTTCTGCTCGGGCAACGCGGGCAGGTCAACTAGTATGAGATAATTTTAGTGAAGATATTTACTTAATCTTACATATGTACACTGTACAAACATATGCGTACTTGTTTCATTTTATTACTAGTATTAAAAAATGCTCTGACAAGCACCAAAAAAGGTTAATATGTTTTTAAGTATAAAAAAAAATTTGACAAGTGTTTATATTAATAATTGAACCAGAAGGAGGACAATGGATCCCTTCTTGGATGCAACTCACATCAATGCCAACTTTGAAAAAAATACGTTTGCGCTTTTTCCATGTAAAAAAAATTTGCGGTACTTTAGTCGAACCACAGTCTTGTAATATACGTAGACGCCGCATTCCATTGTTCTCTCAGCATGGTTTCGAATCCAACATCTTTGGCAAAAAGATGCCGTTTTTGGCGGTGATCGCTTTATTGGCAACTTTCAGATTTCACAAAGTGAAAAACAGAAGAGCGGTCAACTCAAGACAAACATAACAATATGAATTTCGGTGCGGGGGAAAAACCGCACCTTCAAAACCGGTTTGGCGCGCTAAACCTGCCCTCCGTCACGTGACGGAAAGCAAAGATGTCAAAGTAAGAAAAGGTTACCGATGTGGTGTCTAGGTATCAGAGGTCATTGAGTCGAACTTTCCATCACGCTTTACATGTTGACTGCACTACAATCAATTTTCTCTGCAATTCTACTCTCCGGGCATGCTTGGTGGCACTACATTGGTGTGATACGCTATAGGAACCAGGCTTTTGTACTATGTAGCCTAGTCTTACACTCATGTTTAACAAGCTGCATCTTTACTGGGTATGTTTTTACACTATACATTTTAAAAGTAATTGTGACAGTTTGTCGTGCTCAATTATTAATAGAAGCACTTGTCAATTCTTTTTTCATACTTAAAAACATTAACTTTTTTGGTGCTCGACAGAGTATTTTTTAATATTAGTCATTTAAATTTTTTGATAAAAACAATGATTATTTTTATATCTTGAAAAGCAGAAAAATTGCTGCCGTAGACATTTTATTGCTGTATTAGAATAACAAGAAAGTCATTGCATCGTCATATAAAATGCATAATACCTGGAAAATAAATCAAGGAGTCGATTGAAAAAAAACTACAGTGCGTTCATAAATATATCGGAAGAATTAAAACTGAAAGCTTAACAATAAAAACAAACAATGTTTTTCACGTGATTTATTTAATTTGAATGAATTCTGTTACATACATAATAATTTGTATATTCATTTAAACTTGGAGGCAATGAATTAAAAAACTACATCAGCAACAACAACAAACAATGTTCAACTGGAGTTTAAAGACACAAATTCGATTTTCTTAGCGACCGTCAAACATATAAAAATAAAAAAGAAAGAAAAGAAAAACAAAGCTAAATTAAGTTTTATCATGACGATAAAAATAGACAAAAATGAAGTTAATTCATCTATAGGATTGTTAGCTACAGTTTGCTTAATTTTTCGTCTTCATTTTTTTGAGTTAAAAGTTTAATAAAAAACTACAGTAAACTACGATAATTCTTAGAATGCTATCATTTTATTCGTCTCATCCAGTTCTATCTTTAAACAAAAAAATCACTGTCGTTGGTCAACTGGTTCATCAGAAATTTCAAAAAGACATTTGCATTTTCTATTTCTTAAACATATTATACCAAATTTTAAAGCGTTTGCTACGATTTATTCATTAAATAAGTCAGAAAATAAGTGAATTTAAAAATAAAGGTAAATATTAACCAATTCGTGTTTGTTATTAGATCAGACAAAGAAGTTGGAAGAAATTTCAAAGGGAAGTATTTAGATGATAGATTATTTATTTTAAAATATTTTTTAACGAATTCAAAAAAAAGTTTTAAAATTTTGTGTGCTAAATAATAGAGGTTTTCAGGGGGAGAATTAATGATTTCGTCGGTCAGTCCGTTTGTCCGCATATAACAGAGCAAAAACTACCCTGCGGAATCACTTGGAATTTAAAATATATAACTGTTCCATAATTTTGTTGAGTTATTATAAGTTTTATGAAAATCGGATGTATAGTTAAATTACAGAGACAATCAAAAGCATTCTGATACATGACGGTCAATGTAAAAAAAAATTCAAGAGAATTTAAATGATGTTATACTCTTTCGAACATAATAGAATTTATATAGTCGACTCTCGTTAATTCGAACTCGTCGGGGCCACAAGAAATGTTCGAATTATCCGAAGTTCGAATTATAAAAAATATGCTTAATATGGTACTATTACAAAGGAATTGATGTTATGGTGATTTTTAAATTTGTTTCGTCTGTTATCATTAGAATGTGACCTAATATTAAATTAGAATGTATACGTATATACATTCTAATATAAAGTATAACATAAACTAATTAAAAGATTAGAAACAAGCACGATGGAAGAAAAAATTAAAGCGTCAGTGATGGACAGATGGGGCTCTAAGAAAGTGGATATCAAAGGCATTGTACTATATGTATACTCGTTCGGAACAATTTTCACAAAATTCAAAGAATGAAAGTTATTCAAATGATCTGAAATCCGTGAGAAATTTCTCACGGATTTCAGATGTTTTCTTTAAAGAAAAGAAAAATGAAAAAGTGGAATTCTCGTTAGTTCGAATTAAACGAAGTAAAGAAAAAAATGAGTTCGAATTAATGAAAATTTTTAACGTTATTCTGCCATTGAAAATTTCGGGATTTCATGTTTAGTTCGAATTAAGCGAAGATTCGAATTAACGAGAGTCGACTGTATATCCTAAGAAGTATATATTAAAAAATACATTCTGCACAATCTGTTGTGTTAAGAATATTTGTTATGTATTTACAGGGCCACAAAAAAGTATTCCATTACACAATTGTGTAGATAAAAAAACACTGTTTCGAATGCGTTTTAATACTACTAAAAAATCATATACAGTGCTGAGGTTTATTACAAATTACTTCCTGTATAATAGAAAGCAAATGGTATTTGCAAGGACGCGCGAAAGATTTCGGCCACTACACTATATCCGTTGTACTGTAAACTATTACACCGAGATCTGGATGGTTTTAAAACATTGTTATAGTAGGAAAGCACCACATTAGCTTCATTTAGAATGTCCAGTGGGATGAAACCGGATTCACACGAAGTGGAGCTGCTCCGCTATCATTCCTGCTTTAATTTTGTACCCATTTACAAACCCAAGCATAAAGCAGCATTAAAATTCCTTCGCGCAAGTTTTCGTGCGCAGGTCTCTGTTAAAGAATATCGTCTGCTTGTTTACTTTTGGCCTCGTAGGGTGCAGTTTCGCTATGACCAACACATAATGTGCAGGAATTGGTACGCGGCCACTTGTTTTAATACCTGTACGATACATTATTATGAAACTGTTTTGGCATGCGGCGATTTGTTTTAATATCTGAATATATGAAACAGTTCTTCGAATTTGAAGTTATACAATCTTCAGTTTTATAATAAATTTTGCAATGATAAGCGCTAATTATGTCATGAAAAATATAACACTGTTTTAAAAATGTAACCCATTTAAATTGATTATCGATACTATGAGGTTTATATATTTTTATGCTACCTTCGAAAATTTTTTGCAATTGACTTTAAAATATAAGGATAGCTAAAATAATTAAAAGAGTGGATAGGTATACTTTTTTAACTTGTATTACAACCATACTCACTTTATGTCTGAAAATGTTAACTTGTACTTTATTTGCAATATTTAATTTTGTATTAGTTTTCCGTAATAATTAATTTGTCTTAGTTTTGTGTAATAGTTTTTTTTTTCCGAAGACTTTTTTTTTTCTTTTCATTGATTAAAATACAAACTTGTATTTTCTGAGCTTTGCTTACTACTAACAACATATCGCTATTCTATTTAAATTATAGTGGTATTTTATTTTCATTGAACTATGCTTTATTTCATTCTCTTATAAAATTAGCATAAATTATCGTAATCTTTTATTAGTAGTTTTACAAGCTTTTATATAGCTAATAGTTATATGTTCTTTTGACATTAGATGTGATTTTTTGCTAATTTATAAGGAGAGAATAATATACACATTTATTATGTTATTCATCTTAAAATAATAAATAAATAAATAAAGAGAAGGATATATTTTTAAATAAATATATTTTTTATAGAATCTCATGATTTGTGTTGCAGCCTCAAGATTGGACTTTCATAAATATTGTTGCAGTTCATTCATTAATGATAAAAAATATATTAATTCAAAATTGATGCGATTTTTTGCTGGTATTTTTTTTAATTATTAATTTATCTCTCATTTTCTTGCAGCTGTTTTTTTTTTTTTTTTTTTTTTTTTTTTTTTTTTTTTTTTTTAATGGACAAAAGGTCAAAATATATTTTTATGCATAAAGTAGCTACAGAAGTTCAAGCAAGGTTAATTTGTGTATGACTTATTATTCTATATGAATGGGTTTGTGGTGACGTGAATTTATAAATTCATCTCTAAACCAATTCTCCTTCCGATTAAAACAAAGATGAAACTCTAATAAGATATCTAAAAATCTTTCGATATTGCTGAAAACTTTTCAAAGCAACTGCAAAAATTTTAATGTAACATTGAAGCGAAGTAAAGAATTTTTATTGACACCAGAAGCCAGTCTACCTACAGGACCCTACTGAAAAATGAAAGTAATTTAATACTTTCTAATACATTTGAAAAGAGTGTTTATAAAATCAATTTGTCAGTCTATGCTGCAATTAATGTAAACTCAAATTTCCATTTATGTTATTGAAATTAACTAAAGCATGTTTCTTAGCGAAAATGAAGTGTGCAGAATTATTGCGACAATGGGAGAAAAACCTTTTGTGGTAAATTTAAATTATGTTACACTATTTCAAAAATGAAATTTATATCCATTTAAAAAAAGCACTAACCATGGTTTCTGCATAGTACGGTGTATAATAAAAATGAGATGGTCTCTGTCTGAGCTTAGTTTTTATTCAAGTCCTCGAATAGGTATAATATTACAAATTTATAAATTTTTTTAAAGGGATTTTCAGGGACATGAAAATCGCGAAACATTGTCTTGAAAGAGTATTTAGAATTAATACTTATTTCTATGTAAGAAGAAATATTTTAGCAATAATATATTCATAAAACACCAGTATTCAGTTAAATATAATAAAAACTTTAAAACTCCGAAAGTTTCAAAAAGTGTTAAAAACATAATTTTTATTGTATTTAAAAGAAATATTTTAACGAAAAACTTTTTAAAGTGTTACTAACACTTTTATGCAATGTACTTTTATCATCAGGTTCTGATGACACAAAATTTTTTGGTCTTTCAAATCATCAGACTTCAATTAAAAAAAAAAAAAAAAAAAAAAAAAAAAAAAAAAAAAAAAAAAAAAAAAAGGCGCTGAATACTGATGTCAAAACATATATCATTAATTTACACAATCACTACTATAAAAATTCAATTAATGGCTATGTGAAAAAAAAATGATTTGAAGCATATTTTATAATGCTACACTATTTCAAACATAATGACATAGATATATATTATTGAGATTTATTACAAGATGCTTACTGTAGAATATGATATGGATAATGGTTATCATTCATTTACAGAGCGACAAAAAATTTTGATTGTAGTATGATGGTCGTACTGTATAATATGAATTAGTTTAATATAAATTATACATATTTATTTAATATATTAATTAATTTAAATTATGTACATTTTAAAAAATATTAATTAATATTAATTATAGATATTTAAATAATAATATTATTTAATATGGATCATTCACATTTAAATATGAATATTGTCTATGTATATTTAAATATTAATATTAATTAATTATGTATATTTAAAATCCTTATCAATTATATATTTAAATACTAATAATAATATAGGGAAAGGAAAAAATAATTATGCTAACCTTCCACTACTTTATAATTACAAACGAATGGGTAATTAGTAAAAAGAATAGTAAATTAATTGCAATTTTTATATATGAAGATAAGATTTTTAAAAAATGATAATTTAAGTATGAAATTAGTAAAATTTACTAATATTTTTCAACAGTAATATAAAATTGTATTTAGTGTAAGTTTAGGATACATTGTATTTTAATAAATGTTCATGTAATTGTTTTTTAAAAGCTTGAGTAACTTTTAAAAGTATCTTAATTATTGAAAATTTATTTGAAATAAAATTTTATGCAATAAAAATTATTACATTTTATTCATGTTAATTTTAATTAAATTTTGTTTATTTAATTGTAAGTATAATTTAGTTTAATTATCTAATTATCAATTGTATAAAAATACAAAGCAACTGATCTTTACATGTTTATAACTGTTCTTTATTAACTAATTCAAAAAAGATCATTAAGAAACTCCACAAGAGAGAAAATAGCAAAAAAAAATGCACAATTTAAAACCTAACAATTAAAAAATTTGGTTTTAACCAACATACTATACAAGGTTTATCTTTCAACAAAGCCCATTGGAAAAAATTTGCCAGTTCTCCTAAACAGATTAGCGCCCGAAAAAATGGGCGGAGAAATTTGAGGTTTACTGACACTTGCTTTGTACACCCGAAAGGAATCATGGGTACATTCCGGATTAGTGCCCTAGGAGATAGCAGGGGTGAAAAATGCCCTAGGTTGAAACCGGATCTGCACATTCTAAACAGGTCAGAAATACAATGATGGAATCGATGTGAATTGAATGTGGATTCCAGGGGATATTCTAAATGACCCTATAAGGAAGCGATTCAAGAACAACTTAATTTTTTTTTCAGTAATAAAAGTATATATAGTGTATTATTATTATTATTTAATGAGTGTCTATTATTTTTTGTTTTATTAAGGGGAAATGTACGTGTAGATATGAAAGAACTGATTATCTCTTAAAGGAAAGAAAAATATTTAAAAATTAAAAACTATTGTTGTTGTTTTTTTTAGACATCGTTTTAACTCATTTGCAAATGGAATAAAAAAAATCTTTTTGTTTCATTCTAGTTTTTTTTTAGTTCATTTGTGATAGCAATGAAATTTTTGCAATTAATCATTTTCACTCAAATTATGAGGACGTTAATTATATAGGATTATTCATCCTCCTCATTTTAAAATGTAAGCGACAGATTTTTATGCATTGATATGTAATTTAAATATAAACACAAGTTTCCATTTTTATTTTAAAAAATGTGATAAGAAAATTATTTTAATTTGTAATAAAAAAAAGAATAATAATAATACTCCATACAATACTATTATACTGTTTATAATAGGGTGGAGCGAAAAAAAAATTATTTTTTAAAAATCAAAAACAGGTAGGTGCCAAATGTTGCCTTTATACTAGTACATCAACTGCTTAAATTTTACTGCTGAAAAAAAAAAATGGCTTGAGTCTGCGCTTTTGCTCCGAAAATCGAAATTTTGGATAAAATTTGTCATTATTTGACATTTTTTCAAAAAAATTAAAAAATTCCTACAGAGCTGGTTATTATTTAAAAGTGTTACTTAAACCTTTATACTTATCTGCTAAACATATTTAAACTATAAAACAATATCTGTAATCTGTATAATTGGAGCAAATGTGACAAATTTTGGTGAAAACCAGCGTTACCTCTCTGTTGGAGCATACAACGAAATGTTGTTTTGAATGCATTTCTTATCTATCTGCTTTCAAAACTATTCTGTATATAACTCGTAGATGTGGCTGCATTTCATATTCCACCCGTCTCAGCCACCCAACAATCTAGGCCCAGTGTTTCATTTATGTATTGAATTGTTATTTTTTCCCCGAAGAATGGCATACGTTTTCTATGTATCAAAGTAGTTAACCTCTTATTTGTTTTCACTGACATTAGATGCTACTGGTGTGACCTGCTGCACGTATATTTTTAAACCTTGTGTAACAGAAGAGGAAGCTGAGTAATGTATTAGGTATATTGTTAATTGAACCTGTTCAGCAGTTTATTATCTTCATTAAATTTTCATACAATTAATACATTGTGATTGAAAGTTCTGTTACCACAACATTTTTTCAATTATATATATAGTGATATGCCTAAAAATTGATTGTATAAATTCAATTTCTAGTATGTCATTATTTACTGTACCTATTACATTGAATATATTTTGAGAAACTAGCAGTTTACTATTATGACGATCGTCACAGAGGATTGCAAACAAAATTTGCGTGTAAAGCAACAATGGTTCGAAAGAAGTTTTAGTATTTGTTTTGTGTCGTTTCCTGTGTTGTTTCGTTGTCAAGTAATTTCTAATAAGTTTTTAGACCTATCTTAAAATCCTATCCTAAGTGTGTATTACATTTTTTATAAAATATCCCGCAGCATAAACTTTGGTTATGTATTTTGTGAGTGAATCTATAGACTAATTGCCAATCTGTGCTTATGTAAAGCGGAAAATCTTATTCGCTTTATGAGCTGTTTTTTTTTTTTTTTTTTTTGTGCGAGATGTTTTCTAAATTCCTATTCCCCATTTCTTCTGAGAAATAGCTTTCATTATGAATTAGCTTTGCAATCTCCGACAGAAATTTCTAGTCTGTTCTGAGTATCTTTAACTTAATTTGAGAATATAATTTTTCAGAATTACTATCTATTTTATAAAAAATTGCAATAGGAAGTGAATAGTACGTAGACAAAGATTTTCGTATTGATCCAGTGAATCCATGTAGATTATAATGTTTTACATCGACTTCTCTAATAATTGACGCAGAGGAAATTCACTGTAGTTGAAGTAGCATATGATCCATTATTATACACAATTCTAAACTTACCCAATGCAAAATGGTTCACAGCGACAAATAGAATTCTTCTAAATTTAAATGAGTATTTATAGTCGATTAGATTCTTTACATTCTCTCAAAAAGTACTATGCATTATAAGTTTATGCCCAGGACAGTTCACCATCAAATATTGTTCACTTATAAAATGGGGATCTAAAAGTTAATGGGAAATTACCTAACTACGAAAACACTTAGAAAACGGCATAAAACTAACGGAAAAAAAGTTATTTACAACAATGGTTACTCTGCACGTGCATGACAAATTCCCATTGCAATTCTGTCTGACGATCACCAGAAATCACATTAAACACATAACTTCTCAACATGTAAAAAATGCAAAAGCAGAATAAATGATGGCGTACTTATAGTACCTGTACTAGATAGTATAGATACCTGAAATCATCTTTGAAGCAGGTCATTACGTAAAAAAATATAATTGACGGAAAAAAATGTTGTGGTAACAGAACTTCTAATCACTTTCATCAACTTAATGTCAGCTTGATAAAGATAATAGATGGCTGAATAGATCCCTTTAATAATATTACCGTACATTACTCTGCTTGTCATTTTTTTGTATAAGCTGTAAAAATATACATTAAGATAGTCACAGCAGTATGTGGCTATAAAGAACAGATAAACTACACTGTTAAAAATATCCCTGTAAAATTACGGGCAGAGACCGGCAGCAGAGATTCCAGCCATACACCGTAAAAAAAATTCCATGCCCATCATTTTATGCAGCCCGTAATTTTACGGGGCTAAGTAATACGACATTAACTGTATAATTACGGTCCTTAAATGTTATTTTATGGTTTGCCTTTTTACGGTCAAGGCGTAAAAAATACTGTAAATTAACAGTGCGTGATCGTATATGTTTAACCATAATCTTACGGTCCATGAATGTAATTTTATGGTCTGTGCTATTACGGTTAGGGCGTAAAAAAGACCAATTTAACAGTGAGTGATCGTATATGTTTAACCATAATCTTACGGTCTTGGCACATAATTTGATGATATGTTAGCATGCATTTAATCGACTGGCCATATATTTACAAAAAAAAATATTCTTGGTAAAAGCAGCATGACTTTACAGCAGGAAATTTCACATGAAAATGAGCTTACATAATAAGAGTTCAACCAAATATTTTAAAATATTGGAGGAATGTTATAATAGAAGTTCATTTACACTTTATAAAAGCCTTCGAGCATTTTTTTTCTTTTTTAAACCATATATAATTGGGCAGTTTAACAGTAAAATATAAAAGTCATTCATTGTGAATTTATAGATTTAATTTTTATTTAATTTTAAATTTAAAGCAATGTAATTTGATATACTTGTCAGACATGGTTATTATGAAAAAGAAGCAAGGGATAACTTACATTTCTGTAACAACTTAAAGGTGCATAATTTTAAAATACTGCACACTACTGTTCAAAATATACTGTGTTCTCAACACAAGTGAACATTTATTCATGGATGTTATGTATTTCAGGCATCCAGCTAAAATGTTCGTATCAAAAGTTCATAAGAAGCACACACTTCTAATAATCCAAGAGCTGACAGTTCAAAAACATATTATCGAGCACAAGAAAAAAATCCTTTATTTTATTGAAGAGAAGTACTGTTGAAAATATGACCTTTTTAATGCATCGTCACTCCACCACTTTTATAGAAAACTATTACTTAACCATATTATGGCGCATTCCCATGGATCAAAATATATTCTATAAAAGTGGGGGAGTGACGATGCAGCAAAAAAGGTCAAATTTTTAGCAGTTTAATAGGGGAATGGAATGATCCATGTCTGCCAGAATTGAAAAGGTGCATAAGCCAAAAATTAATATTAGAGGTTTACTCAAAGGTTTAACATTGGGTTTGCCATATGAAAACATGGAAAACTGGGAGCAATAAAATACAATAATAAATCTACGAATGAGCCACTAGTGGCATTAATTTTTGGCTTATGCACCTCCTATTTCCAGCAGGCATGGATCATTTCATTCCCCTATTATCATTCTTCCATAAAATAAAGGTTTTTTTTCTTGTGCTCGATAACATAGGTTTTATTGCTGTCGGCTCTTGGACTATAAAATACACAAGAGTTGTTGAAAACATTTTCCGGTTATTAAGCAAAGAGTCATTCAATTAACCCAATATAACAATAATAAATAGAAAATAAGCATATCAAAATCAGAAATGATTCACTTAGTGTTTTCAAAATGAGTTATTTTCCATAATCAACAGACATGTAGTCAAATGTTACTTTGTATTTTATTTTGAACATAATAAAAATCTAAAAAACAGCCCTTTCAATACATTAGTGTTGTGGAAAAAGCTTCATTGCAAAAACTTAATTTTACACATTGATTAGAATATTTTCATTAATACTGTGAATATTGATTCTGAGAAAAGTATGCCTAATTTTTAGAATCAAAACAATTTCAAATGTATTTCAAGCTATTTAGAAAACTTAAAAAGAAATTTGAAATAATAAAACAAATCTTTATAATAGTTTGCAGTTCTATATAGCATAAATCTGAGATATTTCTAAAATATAAATTTATTCTTGTTTTATGGGTGTTTTAGGGATTTTGTAATTACTGTTAATTCAACAGTAAATAATACTGTTTGTTGTGAGTCAATTTTAAATTTCAAAATTGACCAAGCTCACTTGAAAATAAATAATGTAGCATTCAATTTAAATTCAGATTTTTTTTAACCAAATGTTAGCAAATTTCCTGAAATTTCATTAAAAAAAATTAAGCATCTACATACTTCTAACATGATTAAAATAAAATGCAATGTGCTACATTTTATAATAATACAAATGATATTAAATATTTCTTTTGTTCAATTGTAACCTTAATGTGATGCTGGCTATACTATGCAAGTAAGATATTGCAAAGTATTTTAAACAATTCATTAAAAAAAGTACAATAGTTTTTTTAAGGGACAAAAAATGTTCACCATCAATAAAAGTGACAAATTATTATACTATTATCAAAATCATTAGACATAAATGCTTCAATTAAAATATACTTTAATACAGTCAGTTATTTGCAATAAGTTATCAATGCGTGCTTATAATATATATATATATATATTGGTGTCTATGTGTCATTTAGTAAAATTAGACAACAATTACCAATTCATATTTGGGAAGCCAATACTGCAGTTAAAAATCCCCATTTCTTTTCCTAAATGAATTCCCTTACCTTGCATCACATCATTTTGTTAATATTATACTATCATAATGCATTTTTTGAGTAGATTAACTGGCCATTTGACCAGTAAAAAATAGACAGTTGCATTTTCTCTGACATTTTCCTACCTTATTATAAATTCTATAACTTTTAGTACCTTTCATTAATTGCCCATTTTTTTAAATTTATGCTGAATTCTCTGACTTTAGGAACTGAAATTGGAACTTAAGATTAAATGAATAATCTGCTTACAATAACTACAAAAATTTATCAATAAACATAAATTTTATTTTTATGAATTTACAATTAACAACTGAATACATATAGAATATAAAAACAAGTCACTTAAAAATCATCACACATATAACATTTTCATGAGATCTGGCTTTTCGATCCATTTTCTGGATTGATTCCAAAGAAAGCCCTATTAAAAATACAAAACATACATATTAAAAATAATTATGTAAGTACAAAAAAATAATTTTGTTCTAACACATAATTAAATCAGTAAGATTTAAACATTTTCTATTAATATGACATCTTGAATTAGATTTCTTCCCTGTTTAATGTTTCAATATATTTTATTATATATTAGAATGGCTTAAGGCCCCACATTAGGCACAGAAAAAGACCCGGATGATAATGTAAAGTCTATGGGAGCGTTCTTTTCAAATATCTTGCTCAAATTTTAATATTTATACATGATTTTTTTGCATGAGATAGCTGAGTACGATCCAAAACTGCCCTAGTTTTAACTTTTTCGATTTTGCTTTTATATTTTTTGTATAACGATAGTTTCAATTTCAGAACCAGTTTCGAAAGTTAAAGTAATTAAAAAAAAAATCAAACTAAAACTGAAAAAGTAAAAACTAGGTCAGTTGTGGATTGCCCTCAGCTATCTTGTGCAAAAAAATCATGTAAAAATATTAAAATTTGAGCGAAATATTTGAAAAAACACCCCCATAGACTTTACATTATCATCCGGGTCTTTTTCTGTGCCTAATGTCGAGCCTTAATACTGTGAAATGTTTCACATGAACATTTCTCATTATTAATCCATTCTTAATGTGTATTTGAAAAATATTTTTTCATAGTCTGACTTAATCATCCCTTTATAAATTTTTAAATAATTAAAGAAATGATGAACGGTAGTACCTTGCATTTTCATCAACATCTGTTAATTTTTTTCACTATTAATAACCACGTGTTCAAAAATTAATACTTTACTGTTTTCACAAGCTTGTTTCTTTATTGATAATGGAAACTCATTTATATATTTTCAAGAACACAAAAAACTTATAAATAAAATTTTATTCTTTAACTTTTTGTGAAACTATAAATTTTTTATGGGGAAAAACATATGTATAATTCAAAAAATATTAAAAAAATTTAGTGTTCTGGGAATTTCAAATATGCATAAATTTAAAAAATTCCACTTTGTAAATATTTTCTGATGTTTACAAATAAAAGGTACCAAAAATTAAAATCTGTACCTTCTCTTTGTAAAACATCAAACAATATTTACAATTTTTTAAAAATCACAGATTTGAAAAGGCCAAAACAATTAAAATACAAAAAAATTAAAATCCAGTGTATATAATCAAATGTAGTCTCATGCATCTTAAAAAAGCATGTTCAAAGTTTCTTCACAAGCTTCCTTTTATAAATTAAGACTATTCTTATAGAAGCTCTAGTTCACACATTTTTAAATTTATTCAATGTAAATATGTGTAAAATCTACTTTCTCTCTAAATGGAACAGCTAATTATTCCAAAATAAAATATATGAATAAGCTGTATATATACATATTTTCATGCTAAATTCAAATAATTTTCTATCATGCACTTGGTCATAGTTGCAAAATAAAATTTTATTTTTTTATAGAGCTTAAAAAGATAAATAGCTTGATAAAAAATTATGACATAAAAATATATTTAATTCTAAAAAAAGGGGTCCAGTTGAATGCATATTACAGTAGTCTTTAAATTCGACACTTCAAAAATTCAGTATCTTAGGAAATCTGCGTGCATTTCAAAATGTAAACAATGAAATCGGCAATTAAAAAGTATTCTTCCAAAAAGTAGTTATTGAAAATAAGATCATTTTTAACACAAACTGATAGGAAAACAGAGCAAAACTTCATTATTTAGACAAATAATTTACTGCCCATAACCAAATATGAATTCCAATATTTTTGAACAGCCCTGTATTTGATCTCTGTTGATATGCATACTATATAATGAGGAAATTTAATTTAGCAAGAAATTGTCTAACAGGTTAAAATTTCTCTTTCAGCAATTTATGCTAATAGATGGAAAAGATACTTTAATACTTTTGTTCAACCATGTAGTTTACTTAGTACCTTTATTACACACCATATTTAGCTAAAATTTAATCCAAACTAAAACACTCCTAAAAGTACTAAAATAACCCTTTTCAGAAATTATTATCCATAGGCAACCATGTATCAAATTATTTGCATGACCTTGTATATATTTACCTATTTTCTAGAAAAAATTTCTTGGTAAACTGATTATTTTTAATGTAAAAATGCATAACTTATTTTAAAAACACCTTTAAATAATTCACGCTCACATTCAGTAAGCTTTATGAGCTATTTTGTATAGCCCTGTATATCAAATATAGCATTTATACACCATATAATATGGATAAATTTAGTTTAACTTAAAAGCGCATATCATAAAAGAAAATGCATTTCATCCATCCATCAGCCATTTAAATAAGATACAGAATACTTCAGATAGAATATTCTATTTTAAAATGTTATGTATGTCTTTCTAAATGCCATGCACTTTGTATTATGCATGAAATAACTTATATTAAGCCTCAGTAACATATATAAATTTTATTATATTTGAAATAGTTCAATATAATAAAAATATGTCACATACAATTCCTCTCCCCTTTACCCATTATGTAATGGAATTGTTTTGGGCAGCCCTGTAAATGAATAACTATTTTCACCACACATTTAACATAATGCATATTTTAGTGCACTTCGTAAATGATAAATTTTAATGTTTGACAGGGTGTAACATACTTAAAATTTATTTGAAACATTTTTTCCCCATCAGACATAATGTAGAGGAAAACTTTTCACTGTGGATGTAAATAAACAAATCATGCTAGAAACTTCATTTAAAAATAGTAGGGGTGCACAACCTTCTCAAGAGACGGGCCACTTACAAATATGAAAGGTCGTCGAGGGCCACAGCAATAACATGGAGATATTTTGATGAGGTTATCTGTGGCCTATAATCTGATAAATATGGTTTCAGAGGAAAGTGGGGAAGTTATTCCTTTAAGTTCATTACCCCAATCAAAAAATCCAATTCAATCTGTAAGGATGTATCAGCAGTTTTTATGTTTGTATATATAACACATACAGCAAGGATTATTTTCTAGATGTAATGGTATTCCTCGGTTTTATTCAGGAGAGTAAATTTTGTTTTATTAAAATTGCTAAAAAAAAACAAAAGTGGTTGGTGCCGAAAAAAATGTGAATTTTATCAATGAAGGAGAAGGAAGTAGATGATCAACGAAGTTCCGATTTTTCTGCACCTGATCAACGAAATTTGCAATTTATTGACACTTGATTGACCAAATTTGCACTTTTTGCGAAATCAATCAATCTAACTTTTACGAAACTCATCGACGATATTCACAAATTTTACAAAGCCGATCGATGAAAATCTCGATTTTTACAAACCTGATCGATGAAATTGTTTGCAAATTTTCCTCACATGCTCAATAAAATTTGCAATCTTCTCACTCTTGATCGACGTAATTTGAGATTTTTTTCCTTGCCTGATCAACAAAATTCTCGATTTTTACAAAGCCAATCAATGAAATTCACGAAGTTTAGAAATCTGATTGACAAAATTCATGATTTCTAATTGCCTGATCGACGAAATGCATGCTTTTTTCGAGCTTGTCAACAAAATTGACGATTTTCTGAGTCTGGTCGAAAAAACTCGCGATTTTTCTGACTCTGATGGACGAAACTCGCGATTTTTCCGACATTGATGGACGTAATTCACCATTTTCTGAATCCAATCAAAAAAAATTTTAGATTTTTATGAAGCTAATAGAGAAAAATCATGATTTTTATGAAAAACATTGAGAAAATTTACGATTTTTCTGCCCCCGATCAACAAAATTTGCGATTTTTACTGAGCCGATCGCTGAAATTTGTGATTTTTGTATAACTGATCGACGAAATTCATGATTCTTCCTCGCAAGACCGATAAAATTCACATTCCTTCAGGACCAGATTGATGAAATGCATGATTTTTCTGTACCTTATCAACAAAATTCGCTATTTTTATGAGCCTTATCGACTAAATTTATGATTATTATAAATCCGATTGACAAAATTTGAGAATTTTACGAAACTCATCGATGAAATTCTCAGTTTCTACAAAGTCGATTGGGGAAATTCGCGATTTTATTTGAGCCTGATTGACAAAATTTTCGATATTCCTCTGTCTGACCAACGAAATTTGCAATTTTTCGTGACCCCGTTGACTAAAAATAGTGATTTTTCCATGTCCGATCGTCGACATTTACGTTTTTTCGGCGATAATTGACGAAATAAGTATTTTTCCGCGCCCAAGCAACTAAATTCGCATCCTTGAACTAATTTTGATGAATTCTGCCCTTTTTTATGCAACAAGATGGAAGTCATGAATTTTTTCTCTTGATAAATCGAAACTCACGATTGTTTCGCAGCCGATGTAGAAATTTTTAATTTTTCTTTACATCATCGCATTACATTTTCCCCATGCCTTATCAATTAAATTTGCAATGTTTTTGTTCCCGATCGACAAAATTCATGACTTTTTTTGAGCCGGTTCAACGAAATTTGTGTATTTTTCACGCGATAATCCGAGAAAAGAAAACATGAGATTTTTCCGCAGCCGATAAATTTAATGCAGGTTATTACCTATGCTGACGATTTTTTCTTACTCGATCAATTGAATGTGCGACTTTTCGCATTCGATCCGCGATCGGCAAAATTCGCGTTTTTTCAGTGCCTGATCGACAAAACTTGCAATTTTTTTTCGTGCTTGACGACGAAATATGCAATTTTTTCCGAGCCTTATGGACAAAATCAGCAATTTTTACGAGCCTCACCAACGAAATTCGTTATTTTTCTGCAATTGATCAATGAAATTGATGATTTTTCTGTGCTCAATCACCAAAACTTGAGATTCTTGAGTGACTGACGAAATTTTTTATTTTACCGCGGCAATTTAACGAAATTTAGGATTTTTTTTCTGCGACCTATGCACAAAAATTGCAATTTTTTCCAGTTGTAAATTGATGAAGTTCACGGGTCACACGTTAACCCATCGAGGGCCAATTTTGGCCTGCAGGCCACATGTTGTGCATCCCTAAAAATAGGGTTAGTCTTAGTGCTAGGGTAAACATTAATAAATTTTTAAAAATTTTAGGATAATATGAACATATTTATGAGAGTTAGAGCGAGGAAAATTGGACAGACAAACCAAAATCGCAAACAATTTTCAATTTTGTTCGAAAGTGTTAAAAAGAAGAAGTTGGAAAAAAAAAAACAATCAAAATTTACAAAACTCTAAAACTTGCAAAATTCTAAAATCTGCACAACCTTTGGCCCCAAGCTATGCACATTTTTGATACTCCATTTAATTTTGTTCTTTAGAGAATGGAAATTAACAAAAAATGCTAATCGGATATTTTAAGCGTGTAGCCTATAAATAAAAATGTATACTATGTATTAGGAATGGTGCTGTGGCTCTTGAACTTTGTTAAAAATCTTTGAAAAATCTCAAATTTTGTTGATCAGCTCCTCCTACCCTTTCTATTCATAAAAGTTAACTTTTTTTTTTTTTTTTTTTTTTTACACTAGCCACTTTCATGCTTATTTTGTTTTAGTAAACAAAGTCACAATATTATCATTCCTTCTAAATAAATCTTGCTGTATCACTGTTATATGTACAAGTGTAAACTGTTGATATATCTTTGCCAACTGAATTGAATTTGTTGATTGGATAGGAGAACCAAGGGCACCCCCCCACACACACACACACACCAATTTGAAAGCACATTTTAAAAAATATAATTATAGGTTAAAGATTACCTCCCAGAGATAGAATTTTCAGGTTGTTACTGATGTGGCCTTCGAACACCCAGAAATTTTTGAAAGAGGCCTTTCTCTTAAAAAGGTTGTGCAATCCTACAATGTATGTTTATGTATGTATACACATGATACATAATACAATTTTAAAATAATGGACTTTATAAATAAAATTTAAACATAAGTTACCTTTGCGTAAATTCTAATGTGGCAGGACAACCACTTGAGTACTCCAATCCAAATACAAAAAGTGTTGACTCTTTTCACATTCGTAAATTCTGGTATAGCAACACTATTTTATACAATTTCTTTTATTTTGATAAGGGTCACCTGAAACAAAAAAATTAAATTTTAAACATGAATTATATGTGAGACAAAGTTGTTAAACAAGTAAAATATACTGATTTTGCACCGAGTCGTACTACTTTGGTCAAGTACGGATACCAAATACTTGTGTGTAAGAAAGAATAACAAATTTGCACATGAAGTTAGCTTAGGTTAACTGCCACATGTGTGTATATACACCAGGGCTGGCAAGTTTCTACCGGGATGGTTTAAACCAGCGGTTATAACCGGTAAAAACTGGCATGGCAGAAACTAAGAACTTTAACCTGCAGTGATTCATAATTCACACATGTATTTAATGTATAAAGAATTTAGTTAAAATAAAGATTATGAATGTTATTTAAAGTAGCAAAAAGTTTCAAAAGGATCATATAAGTACATAACATCATAAAATATATATAATTCTGAGAAAGGAGCTTATTTTTCTAAGGGGTTATTGTATACAGCACAAAATTTAGATGAATATCAAAAAGCAATTTTCTTTCTCTTTCTTTATGCTCAAAATGTCAATTTTGATCCCATATACTTAAGATGAATTGAATAAGCTAATTAAATGAGATTTGAATCTTGCATTTGTGTGTTTCCATAATATTTCCATCATTGAGTAAATTTTATGAGCAGCTGCAACAGAACACTCATGTTGTTTAGTTATATTTAAAGCAACAACAATAGATTTTAACAGTTGCAACAAGTATTTAACTCTTTATAAATCATGATATTTATTTATAATTTTAACAACTGCTATATCCTTAATATCATTTTCATGATTTTCAATTATCTGCAAATAACATGGATCATTCTTCTTGAAAGATTCAGAACTATTAAATTCTAATACTAATTAATATATTTTTTAAATTAAAACTTTTCCCAATATTTTATTTATTATTTATCCCGAATAAATTATATATTAGCATTTTAATATCACTAAAAAAATCTCAGATTATGTCATAAAATGAGTTTATGCCAGTTGTTGCCAGTTTCTGCCGGTTACAACCACTTTTTGCCACTGGCATGGCAGAAACCATTTTCTGCCGGCTAAAAGCCATCCCTGATATACACATACATAATTTACATCTGGTTAATAAAGGTGAGATGTGGGAAAGTGGGCCTATGGGGTAAAGTGATGTTACATTGAAAAACACATTTTTTCTTTTTAAATTAAGATATTTAGTCAATTTCTTTTTAGTGACATATGTACAGATTGTCGTAAACATTTTTACTGTATTTTTAGAAACTAGCAACAAGTTTCATGTAGGGATGCACCGGATATCCGGCTCCTGCCGGATATACTGCTTATTCGGCACTCGAACCAGATATTCGTTCCGGCCGAATATTCTAATATCCGGTTGCCGGATAGTAAAACATTTTTTAAATTCTGTTTTTTATATTTAAAAACAAATGTAAAACTAATTTGCTCCTTGCATACCTTATCTTATTAAAAAGCAATTTTAACAAAAATAAATACTTGTATATTTTCACAATTATGAAATTATAAAGTTTATATGTAAATGAAGATATATTTAAAGTATGACAATATTTTGTCATAACCTATAACAGCAATTGTAAAAACAAAACTAGAATATGTACTTCAACTTCACATTTTTTATTTCTCTTAAAAATTGTTCTTAAATTTCAGTAATGAAGTAATTTTACACCTCTCAAAAGTTTTATTGTAATTTTCACCAGTCAAAATTTAACTGCAGTGTTCAATAATTCTGTCATAACTGTAATTGTAAAACCAAAACTAGAATATCAACTACAATTTCAACTTTGTTTTGCTTTTTTTTTTTTTTTTTGTAATGAAGTAGTAGACTTTTATAGTTCTTCTCAAGTGTTTTGTTAATAACTTTATTATTAATTTGAATTATTAATATCAACAAAAGAAAAAGGTATAAATATCTAATCTAAAAGTTTTATGAAGTTGCTGTTAATACGTCAAAAATCCGAGTCTGAAATGTGTACAATGGGGCCATCTTATAAGTGCTAAAGTATTGAGGATTAAAAACTATGTAGAAAAATAAAGTTTCCAACAAACTAAAGAGTTTATTTATGAATATTCATACTCCAGATTCAAAGTGTGTTTCTTTAGAAAATCAAGAACAAAATGGTGCTGATAATAAAGAAACCATTTAATTTTTGTTGGAACATCAATTGCACAAGTTAAGCAGTCAACAATAGAAAAAAAATGTGGTAAAAACAAAAGAAAAAAATTGTAATTTAAGAAATTACCCCAACCATTTGAAAAATGTTTCACTCGATACATTCATCTATCATTTTAAGCTAAATACCAGTTGTTTTATTGTGTATTATCCGTGCCACTGCTATAAATGACTTTATACATGCTGCAATTTGAAGGTACGGTTCGTTTAAGTTATATCACTCTATTGTCGCCAAGCATAAAAGTTGGCGACGAAAGAAACATTTCAAACTATTTAACATTGTTGGTGCAAAAGTAATCATTATTAAAATACAGCTTTGGCATATACTGTTATACTTGTAAGACTTTGGCATATATTGTTTGATTTTACAGAGCAGAATTTTGGTGATGGAGGTTTTAAACCAAAATCGATCGCAGCACATGCATCTGTGAATGGGTCCATCAGACATCGAATCAAAAAAGTTTTTTCCCAGTTTTTCCCAAGCCGATTGCTTTTTAGTTTTCTTTTTAGGTGGTGGAAAATCAAGAGTAATAGCTATAACATTTTCCGGCTTGTTAGAATCACTATTGGCACTCAAATTTTCCTGGTTAGAACCGACCGATAGTAAAACGCCATGGCTAGTGGATTGGTCGCCCTGGCGACATGATGTTTTACAATTAATCGGTTCGGCATTAAATTGCTTCCTTTTTCGTGATCGCCTTTCAACACGTAATTGGTTTTCAGCGGCTCAATAATCTTTTGATTTTATCATTTTCTGCATTGAAAGACGTTTTTGCGCCAAACCAAATACAGTATTACTCAGTTATCCCGTCGACCAATTTCGCCAAATGATACGAATCGCCAAACTAATAAGCAACTTATACATGTTGACTAAATTTTTATTTTAAATAGCAAAAGAAGAAATAAAAATCACTTTATGATTGTTTAAGTACGCGTATTGTGTTTAATATCATTGAATGCGATATTCACGTTCATTCATTTCTTTGGCTTCGGCTTTTTCCGTATCTGTTAATTTCCGTCTACCCATTTTTAAATTTGTTAGTTTTCTCCTTTATTACAATGATTTTAACCATTTTAATTTACTATTCAAATAAAAATTCTTCTAAAAGTAAAGAATTTAATTTAAATTCAAATAAAAACTCTTCTAAAAGTAAAGAAATTAATTTAAATTCAAAAGTGACCACATCATTCAAAAGTGGTAACATCATTCAAAAGTGGTAACATCATCGGGTCCATTCTCCCGAAAACAACAACCATTTTTCAAATGGTTAAAAAAACATTAAATATACAAATTGCATTTTTAAATAAAACATATTTTAGTAAAAATTTCCAAAACAATTGAACTATGCCTTGTTATATAAGTCACCCGCTCATGTTAAAATTGCAAGTGATATTTTAAATAAAGTTCATTCTGAAACTTGCTCTACAATGCAAAAAGAGCTTAATAGGAAAACTGTAATGCTCACTCAGAGTCAAGAGGAGTAACATACATAACTATCCCATTTTTGTTAATTATGTGTCAACAGGGTAAAAATATTTTTTTCTGTTAGTTAATCGATACAATGCATCTATAAAAACATCAAGACACTACCTAAATCTGATGATAGAGACTAAAGAAAGGGTAGAAAAAAATATGCATGTAAAGTTAGAAGTTTTATAAGTAATATTGAAAAGGCAAAATATTATTACATTTCAATATTTAATTATTACTATGTTTTTAAGTAACTTTCACTTAATAAGTGAATTGAAATCTATTAATACTTGCATAATATAAAATTTCAATAATTTTTTTTTCTTTAAACAAGCATAAAATTGAAATATTATTAAAATTAAAAATGAGAAATTATTCGGCCGGATACCGGATATTCGGTAAAATTTTGTGCCGGATATCCGTTATTCGGTATCCGGCAAAAATCCACATCCGGTGCATCTCTAGTTTCATGTTTACAATTTACCTTGTTTATTCTCTGTGTTAACTTGATAAATGACAATGACATAATGAAATAACTACAGAGTCAAAATGATGAGGTTTTAATCATTGAAACTGTTGAAAGAAATGAACATAAAAAAAAATCATTCAAGCAAATATAAAAAAGAATGTAAAAAATGCAGAATAATCTGATGTTGCTAATTGTAGCATTTTCAAATACATGAAGAATGACAAGACCTTACAGGGTTGGCACGGTTTAAACCAATTGGTTTTAACCATGGTTTAAACCACGGTTTGGTTTTTTTCAAAAAAATCTAATGATATTTTCTCGTTTTTCTTTGCAATTTAAGACTTACAAATTATTGGATATAAATATTTTCTGCGTTTAACACTTTATTTCAGTAAAAAGTATTAAATATAGTGATTCTAGGTTATTTTTTATGTATAGGATGAAATTCAGTATGCATTGGTGAACATATTCCATTGCTCTAAAGAAAAATCTTAGAATATGTGAACTGATCAAAGATAAAATGGATTAAAAATATTCCATATTTAGTATAAAATATTTTCATTAAAAATGCAGATTATTTAAAGCAATCTATCATAACATGCACAATGCTTTTGAGTATGGAGCTACATAACTGGATAATCTTTAAGATTTTGGTGAAAGTATAAAAGAATTTTTTTTTTTCTATCGGGCAGATTATCTTTAAGAATTAAAATTAAAATATGAAGTTGAATGAGTATTCAAAAATTGGGGGCTAGTTATAGTATTTTAATAATACCAAATTATTTTTCCCCTCAGTTATCTGCTAAATCCAATGACCATAAATGCTGATTTCAAATTGTCTCTCAAAACACAAAACCCCCAAGAACAATCTCAAATTTATTATTTTTTTTAATTGTAGAAAAGAATTATATTCATCAAACTACATCAAATGTTTATTATAAGTAATAAAAAGATTATTTATAAACATTTTCAAAACATCAATGTTTCACTATGTAAAGTAGCTTATTGTTTGAACTTTACTAATATCTATTTAAATTAAAATATGATTTTTTAAAATTTTCTACATAATTAACTATAATTATTTAATTTAAATTATTTTTAAATGATTTTATACTACTTATAATTCAACAATGTCTATTTTTATCAATAAATATGCATGTATTTGTAATAAAAAAGGATGCTTTAAAAAAACCCCGGTTTAAACCAAAAAAACGGTTTTTTTAAAAAAAAACCTGGTTTTTTTCCAACCCTGCTTTTATACAAAGGTTTAACAATATAAAATGCTAAATGTAAGTTCCTAACATGATGCAAATATGTATTTTTGCCAGAGTTGATTAAAAAAGAAAAAAAAAGGGGGGGGGAGCCCTTTTTCCAAAATACACAAATAAAACATTTATTTTTCTTTCTTTAAACCAGGTTTTTTTTTTCTTTTTTTCCTTAATTATCATATTCTATTACATATTTACTATGCATGTTTGTGTATAAAAATAAACGTTATTGGATATCATATTTGTATTCTAACTTCATCATTTCAAAATATTCAAATTAAATAATTACAATTGGTTATGTAGATAATTGAAATCATTTGCTAAATATTTTTAGTAACAGTAGTAGTATAGTGTTCAAAGAATAAAATGTTCTATACAGTGATTCATAGCTATCTTGAAAATGTTATCCAGCATCCTTTGATTAGTAAAAGATTTCTTTAAAAAAATGTGTTCTTAGTGGGGAATATAGATAAAAAACAATTTATTAAAGTTACTTTTAAATATGGGATACATGGTTTACATAATATGATCTCAGAAGTAAAAATACAGATTTTTGCATTGATCTATTTGTATTATAATACAAATAGATCAATGCAAAAATCTGTATTTTTGCATTGATTCATTGACATAAATGTCAATGAAAATTACTTGTATCTTAAATTAATTAATAAAAGTATAAGATTTTTGTATTTAATACATGCTTTCTAGAAATAAAGAATTTCCGCTGTCTTCATGACTTAAAAAACAAAGCAAAAAAAAAAAAAAAAAAAAAAAAAAAAAAAAACACCCAAAATATCTAACCACTTTTGATTACAATATTTTCCTCTATCAAAGAAAGTAAAAATAGCGATTACATATGACTATAAAAAAATTATGTAAGCAACGTAATATTCAAATTTAAACATTAGGTAACAGAAATGAAACCCCACACTCACCAAAAGAAGCAATACATGGCGATAAAGGTATATTTTCATCTCCCAGAACTTCTTCCAAACTTACTTCCTCCTGTAAAAATGAAATTGCAAAAACATGAGGTTTAAAAAGCAGAAAATTGTAAAATAGTATAAAACAAAATTTTTTGTAATAAAATATTAAAAAAAGAAAGATTGCTTGCATCTGATGATGATGCTCAATGCTCATACTTTGAATACAAAATGCTCTCTGAGTATTTAAATGAATTATAATATGAAATGAATATAATTAAATGTTTTTTAAATCAATAATTTAAAAGAAGATAGTTTGTTAAATTCAATATTCATTCATATATATCTTCATTTTATTATGTTGGTTTTAGTTTTATTATTAAGAAAAATTTGTTTACGTTAAATTTTATTTTTGTAAATTATAAAATAGTCTTTTTTTTCCCTTATTTAAGCATGCTATTTCAAGTTTTTAGCTGTAAGTTTAGCTTAATCATTTTATGTGATAAAATCTTAGAATGAGACTAACATTTAAAAATTATAAATATATGTATATCATTCATATGTAATTTTACACATTAAATTATACAAGTATTTTCACCATGAACTTTCATTTTTAAAAATTAAAATATTTCATTTGATTTTTTAAAAATATTTTTAATATAAAGATACTTTTAATTATTGTTTATTCCATATTTACAGCTTACCATATCTATATTTAAAAATAGAAAATATAGAATAAATATAAAGTAACATGTTGAACAAAAATATGTTTTGAGTTCAATCGGGATTAATGGTTTATAAGGTCTAAAATTGTCAAAAAAATTATGCAAGTTTTTAAAAATAAAAATTTTTTAATTTAATATTTATTGTCTTAAAAATAATTTTAAACAGTTTTGACTCAATTTTAGGTTTTCGACATGACTGTTAAAATTGGATAAAACCGTCACACTGTCATAAAAATGCCAACCCTGATGATTTTACTTACATTATTTACTTTATAAAATGGATAAGTTTATAAATATTTTATTGTAAAAAGAAGCTTGTTTAATTTTTAACATTCCTGTATTCATTAATAAATTAACATAGTAACTCAATTTATACGTGAAAAAGAAAAATATAATCAAATAACCTATAATCAACACATTTTCTTGTCGAAATTGTGAATATTAGGAGTTGATTAATACATAAAATATAAAAACTAATTATGCAAATTTAGAAAAAAGTTAATACATTTTACCTTGAATGGGACCGTTCAAGTATTACGTAAGCATATTTTTCGTCATTTCGTACCCCCTCCCCCCCCTTGTAAGAAAATATAAGCAAATGCTAGACCCCCCCCCCCTTTGCTTACGTAAGATTTTATGACAGTTTATACATCAATACTTCTTGACTTATAAAAAGTTACCAATCAATTACATTATTAATCCTACAAATTTATATAGGCATATAGGGATTATGATATCAAAATATATAAAATCATTTTAATATATTGTTGCTAATTGCATGCATTAAACAAACCACAGAATACAAAATGGTTTAAATATATTGTTATTTATCACTTTGAACAATAAAACAAGATATACAAGAAGTCTTAACTTACTTAGGCATCATAACTAAAATTTTTGCCATAAATCATACAAATGTTGGAGTTCAATTTGGTGTTCATATTTTAATCTGATGTCCAGAATCCTTGAACCCATGTTTCAACATTGTCTGTTATAAGGTTTTCACTGGAACAGTGGCCTGGGGTATTGCAGGTTTCCGGTCCTTGTTTGCTTGTTGAATTTGAACTGCAGTTGCTTCGTTGTTTAATGCTTACGTAAGAATTGTCGTGACTCCCCCCTCCCCCTTGTCAGAAAAAATAAGCAGACTCTGGACTCCCCCCTCCCCCTTTAGTGCTTATGTAATACTTGAACGGTCCCGATAGTCTCAAACAACCCTCCATGCTTTTAGAGAAATAAAACAAAGCCACAGCAACCTTCTCAGGTAAATCTGACAGGTCTTTTTTGAGCCCTTTCTTATTAAAGAAAAGTCATTATTCAGACTTGCTACAGGCTCAGCAAGAAAAAAACTGAACTTTCACGACCTCACGGACTTTTGATGAAATTTGTATCTTCTTGCAGCATTTTGACAAAATTCACGTTTTTCTGCAATTTTTTAAAGAAATTAACATTTTCCCTCGATCATTTGACAAAAAGTGCACTTTTTCCAGTCTTTTCATTGAAATTTGCATTTATCCATGATCTATTAGCGAAATTAATTATTTTTCTCAATCTTTTTCGACAAAATTCACCTGTCGGCCAAATATTCAGCCAAAATCACTAGTCAATGCATCCTTAATTATGATATAAGGTGGGGGCCACCAATTACCCTGAAAAAACACTGATCAGGAAATACACACATTCTCCATATATTAAAGTTAGGGTACTACTCTGTTATCCCGTCGACCAGTTTCGCCAAATTATACAAATCACCAAACTAATAGCCAAATGATACAAATTGACATAATTTTTATTTTGAAAAACGAAAAAACAAATAATTAGTAGAATATTAATAAAAATACAAATAAAAGTCGAAATAAAAATCACTTAATGACATTTTAAACTCGTGAATCGTTTTTAATGTCATTGAATATGACATTCACGATCAACCATTATTGGCATTTAATCTTACAGTTTGGTGATAATTTTTTGTCGACGGGATAACCTAGTACAGTTGAACCCCGCTAATTCGGACTCCGATAATCCGGATCTCCGGATAATTCGGGTATTCTAAAAAAAAAGTTTTTCTGACATGTTTTCGGAATAATTAAGCAAAGTAAACATTATTACTGTCTGCAAATATTCAATAAGTTTAACATAAAGGTGATTTTCTGTTAGTACGTTATATTTTCTTTTTTTCTAATTCTCCGGATAATCCAGATTTTCGATAATCCGGATTGGGTCCGGTCCCAATTAATTCGAATTATCGGGGTTTTACTGTAGTACCAAAGTTAGTAAATATGAATCTAGTAAATCTGCAAATTGGTGGCCTCAAACATAAGTTCTGCAATTTTATTTGGATTTAAAATAAAATTAAAATATTCAACTTGTAATATCATTTATTTCATATTTGTAATACTAACTATTATAAATGATATATTAAACAGCCTCTGGAAGATTAGTTGTCTAAACTGTACACTTATATTCAAAAAATCCCTCACTGTCTTAATAGTTTGATTGTTTCAATTCAATTACCTAGTGTTTAATAGTTTGATTGTTTCAGTTCAATTACCTAAGTGTTTAATATTTTAAACCATCCATCTAAACAAATTAAAATATCGATCTTCTATAATTATAAGTGATGCAAACAGTACACGATTATCACAAATATTTTATTAGTATCCTAGTTGTTAAATTTACTTGTTTCATTAAATTCTGGTTCTTAATGCAATCATAAATATGATGTCCATTACTGGACTCGGGAGGGTTTTGATATATTTAAATATTAGTTAAAATTAAATTCTATTCATATTGAGAAAAAAAAAAAACTAAGAATGGGAATGGTTAAATATTGTTGATAGATTAACATAATATTGCAAAAAATTGAAATAGAATAGCTTAACTATTAAAAATAATTAAAAAAAAATGAATAAAAAAAGTCTCTTAAGAGTGTGTATTAGTGGCAACTGGCACATCTACCCTATTTAAATACTCTTAACTTGCACGTATATGTTAAATAGAAAACATTCGAAAATAAACAATTAAAAAATTTTAGATTTATTAATGAATTAAAAAAATGAATTAACATTTCTTGTCATTTTGCTGCAGGAATTTTTTGTGCCAGCATAAACCTTGTATTTTTCATGTTTAAATGAGAAAACAAAACAAAATTAATGTAATCAATCATTAAGAAGGTAACAAAATATAAATAAAAAGTTATTCTGCATATTATAAGAGTGATATCGTTATAGTGCATTTATTTTTTTTAAGCATTATTGTAATATCTATTCTTTCAACGTAAATTTTTGATAACTAATATATATACTGGGAATAAATGGCATAATTAATGTTTTTGCAACTAACGTTATCTGTGATTATATATAATCTCAGAAAACTGACACATAATAATTACAAAATGATTAAATCTTACCGTTTTTGTAAAATTTACTCTTATTAAAAGGATATTTTAAAACATAATATTTGAAATTGCACTCGCGGTATATATACCGCGATTAATGATTGTTTTGTTACAACTGCAAATGCAAAACATAAATTACATAAAACTATGCGTTTATATGCGTCCTTTATCTTAAAAAAAAGATATAATACACTTTTAAAAACAATAATAATAACATATTTTACTTACTCGTTCTTTCGTAACTCGTTCATAACACCACACGATCATAGAATCGCTTTTTCCCATGGAACAATCTTCCATGCTTTTTCCTTTTTGGCGGGTTGAAAAACATGTTACGGTTGCGGTCGAAATATGACTAAATTACGGGGCGGATCCTAGCGGAGGAAAATTAACGGCGACGTACCGTGTTTTTGCTAATGATGAGACAGGGCTGTAAAAACATGTGGATTACCCTTAACTTTTTGAGTATTTAAGGGATAAGACCGTTTATTTAGTGGATCAGACCGTTTTTCTTCAAATAAGGCTATTGCCCGTGAAAATTGAAGGGCAAATGCTCATAAATTTACAGTTTTTTCTGAGAGTGTAGGTGGATACATATCGAAAACATGCCAAATTTTGATAAAGAAAATCACAAATCAATATATAAATAAAACACTGTACTAAGATGATCGAATAGTTGGGACGGGTGGTATAGGAAAAATAGCCACCCTCACGACGTATGTCCAAGGTAGTTTTGAAAAGAAGAGCTGTATTAAAAACAGCAATTCATTGTATGTCCCAATAGAGTGGTAATGCCGTTTTCTTACCAAAAGCTGTCTGTTTTGCTCCAGCTATACGGAATAAAGATATTGTTTTATAGTTTAAATATGTTTGGCATATAAATATAAAGGTTTAAGTAACACTTTTAAATAATAACCAGCTCTGTAGGAATTTTTTTAATTTTTTGAAAAAAATCTCAAAAAATGACAAATTTTACCCAAAATTTCGATTTTTGGAGCAAAAGCGCAGACTCAAGCCATTTTTTTCAGCGGTAAAATTTCACACAGTTGATGTACTAGTATAAATGCAACTTTTGGCACCTACCCGTTTTTTGATTTTTAAAAAATAATTTTTTTCGCTCCACCCTACTGCGCATCTATTTTGCCCATTAAAAGCAAAAACATTTGAAAAAGTATCCATATAAAAATATATTTATACAAGTTGCGGTAATCACCAGTAATTGGCACTTAGACTTTTTCACAATTATAATAACCCTTTTCAACTAAACAAAACTGTTGTCAATTAAAATTTAAAATTTACTATAAATCAGGTAATAATAAATTGAAAAGCATGCTTTTCTTAAGCCTGGGAAGAAGCATTTGCAACAAAAATGGCTAATTTGATACAAGCCATAATTGTTTCTTTTTCCTAGGCACTATTGTCATTTAGTAGCATAAATCAAAGTTATAATCTGCAAAATAAATGAGCATGTAACTGGTATATGGCCTTGCATTTGTAAAAGACTGGATTTAAATCTCATTTTAGGACATTTTTGTAGGATGTGCCAATCAGTGGTGCCTGCCAATTACTGGGGATGTTACCCTAAATAAATAAAAGAAAGAAATAACAGATAATTAAACTATGCTGATATTAACACATGTTAGTCTTAAGTCAAGATAAATCGTAAAGTTTTTATTTTTTTTCATGTTTTTAGGGGAAAAACTATTTATGCATGCATTATATTGCGGTACATGTTCACAAATATACTTGTATAAAACTTCAACGTAAAGCATATAAATGAAATATTTGATATTAAAGTACATTTCCTCGCTCTCTCTTTTTCAACTTTAAAGAATTTTTATGCAAATTCACTAGCTTATGATGTCATATCATAAAATGAAATTTTTATGGAATAGTCACAGAAATAACTATATTATTATTTTAAGTATGTTATGAAAAATGTTTTTAATAAATTACTAAGAAGAAAAAAGAAATGTGAAATTAATTCGAATTTAAATTCTAACTAGATTTAACGAAAACCTTCTTACTAAATTTTTAAGTGTAAATGTGAGTGTAAATGTTAAGTGTAAGTGTGTGTGTGCATATTTTTTTATGTAACACGCTCTTAAATAATTATTTATAAAAAAATAGGTTATATAAATTTAGCATCTTTGTTGTTTTAGACATTAATTTTTTTTTTTTTTTTTTTTTTTTTTAGTTAAACAAGATTTGGTAAAGGTATTTGAAAATAACTAATAACTAAAATTATTGGAAATATTTTTTTTATTATTTTCTCTGCATCTCTCTTTTATTAAATATAAATTCAAAATAACAGAAAATCAGTTCAAAACGCCCATTTTGACACTATTTTCTGAAATATAAAAAAAGGAGATGAGTACGATTAGATAGTTTTTGAACAACAACATCTGCTAATTTCATGCATATCCGGCAAAAATAAATTAAAACTTAGGTCATAAAATTGGCCTTTTGGATTTAAGAACAGCCTTATCAAGATACAAAACTAATGAATTATAAAAAAGATTTTCTTTGATTTTTTAAATAATAAAAATAATTAAATTTGATTTTTCTATGAATAGCCGTAATCTTTTTTCAATTTACTGCATAACATCTTAAAAAAATAAATCTAAAACAAATTTTCATTAATATAAATAACAATAATAATAAATAAATAAATAAATAAAAGCAATAAATGACAAATAAATAAAACCTGTTAATATTAACACATGCCAGTTCTAAGTCAACATACACATATATTCTTAAGTAAAACTTCAATGTTAAAGCATATAAATTAAATATTTGACATTAACATGAACACCCCACCCCTCTTTTTTTATTTTTATTTATTTATTTTCTTTTAAAGAAATTTTATTTCAAATTTAGCTTATGATTTTATATCATAAAATGGAAATTTTATGGGTAATAGCAGAAAGGGCATATAATTATAATAATTTTTATTATTTTAAGACTACATAAGTGTTTTTAATCCATTGGTTTGAAAGAAAAAAATGTAAAATTAATTTAAAGAATCGCTCAAGATGTTATTACTTTAGGAGTAACGATTCGTTTCTAGTGTGGGAGGAGGCTGCAGTTTGTATATCATGGAGTATTGGCGATTTAGCACTTACCAATCGAGTTTGGCCGTGCTCAAACAAACGCCCAGACTTTTCTGCATCGTACCCAACACTAAAACGAAACTGCAGATAAGACGCAAGGGACTAATCCATACCACGGCCGAACTCAATGTCGTCCTCTACCTCTCCTTATACGGCCGTAACAAACACTCGAAAAGCCTTTGTTTTCGCGGAATCCTTTTTCACCCCGGAGAATCGTAGAGGGCGCTTTTTAACGACTGAGTCAAAAGGGGGGAATTTCCTCATCGCCTTGGACTGGACTATAGTATTTCGTTAAGCAAAACTTGAATGAATGTGCGATTTCGGATTTCTTTTTTAATACAAAATGGTTCATTGCTGTATTCCATACTGCACTTCCGATAAAGCAAAAAAAAAAAAAAAAAAAAAAAAAAAAAAAAAAAAAAAAAAAAACAGGAATTTTTTTTTCATGAATTTCCTTCAAATTTAGATTTAAGAAATAAATGGTTGAAAGCTATATCGAGGGAAAAATTTCATTCGTCAAATTTGGCGATATATCGCCAAGTTGGCGACAAACTTAACGATTGTTGGCGATGGTAACCCTTCCCTCTCTATGGTAACCCCATATAGATATATTGATACATTGAATGTTGTTCCGTGGTTTTGTGGATTTTTCCGAGAAGGTTGTAGAAATTTCCGGCACATGCTGCGAGCTTATATAAGGAGAGCAATACGAGCTGCTGTGGTTATTATTTACCAGTCAGTCATTGAGTGAACAAGGCGTTTGTTAAGCAAGTTTGCTTGAGTTTCATTTATGTTGTTTTGACTGTTATTAAGTGTTGAGACGTTGTATAAAGAGTCTCTGGGATCTAAAGCTGTACTTGTACGATAGATTTGAGCAGTTATTTTTGAATATCTAATAATATTTGTGAGTTTCGAAGACTCTGTTGTTCTGAAGTTCCGTAAATAAATTATTCTCTACTTTTCTAAGAGACAAGTGTTTGAAGTTGTCTAAACATAAGATCAAAAGAACCCAATATACGCAACAATATATATTTCAAATAATTAAAAATTGTGTAAATATCCAAGTAAAAAAAATATATATATATATATATATGATTTTGATTGCCGGATAAGGGCGAAAAAACTTATATTTTATATAATAATTATAAAATACACTTTTATTTCCATCATACATTTTTATACGGTGACTTTCCAGAATTAAAATAGTTAATTTTACATTTTTTTTTTTTTTTAAGATTAGCACTTATAATGGTTAAATTATTTGAAAAATTGTTTGCAATGTACAGATAATTAATATTTTCTAAATAATTAAGATACATATAAATACCCATGCTTTAGAAAAAAAAATAGCTACGATATCATTGCCCAATATTGTCGAAAAAGTTTGCTTCATTTGTTTATGTTTTAAACATGTAAATATATTTTTATTTTCATCGTATACTTTATTGCCATGTCTGTCCGAAGTTAAAATATTTCATTTAATATATAAGTGTGTTGTTTTTCTATACGGTTGTAACTTCAGAGCAGCACATATAATGGCTCAAATTTATTGAAAATTGTTTGCAATGTATATATAATACATGTATATATCCATATTTTAAAAAATAATTAAGAATAGTGTAAATTCCCATGTATTGAAAAAAATCGTTATTTTTTTCTTGCCGGATAGTGGCAAAAAGATTTGCTTATATTATGAAACCATGTAGTTACATTTTTATTTTTATCATATACTTTAATCCCATCACTGTACAAAGTTAAAATATTTAATTTTACATGCAAGTTTGTGAATTTTTCCACATGCTTGTATATTTTAGATCAACACATAGATTTTTTTTTCTTAAATGTATTATATTTTTTATAATATGACTGTCCAGAATTCAAATATTTAATTTTATAATTTCCCTTAAAATAAAATATTTTTTTTAAAAAACATAATAGAAATTTATAATTATATATAAATATACATATATATTAATATTTCCCAGTGCACTTCATCTTCTGTACCTCATATATTTAAAATTATAGTGTGAATTATCTGCAATCAAATTTATATAATATCTATATTTTTCATCCGAAGTACGGCATTAAATGTTCTAAAAAGTTATCCTTATTTCAAAGAGTTTTTTTTTCTTTTGATAAAGTTCTGGTTAATTTTCTTGATATTTTGAAACGGTAAATATTATTTGAAAAAATGTTTTATTGTTTATTTTACGGTCAGAATTCTCAGTGTTTCAAGTAATCAAGAATTTAAATGTAAATAAAAGTAAAAATTTAATTATAATTTTTGTTTTCGATTTTATGGTAGAGTGTTATTAAAAATATTTTTAATTGCATAAAGCATAGTATTTATTTATCCCTAAATCTTTCAGTTTTTCTGTCTACAAGGAAAGGGCATGTTTACAAACAAACACTTCTGTCAACCAATCTACCGCTACATTTTTGTCTTAGCGATCATTGTAGGAATCATTTTGACGACGTCGCCCAATCATAGCAAGTAGACAACCATGATAAAATTTGTAGACCAATCAGATTGCCTGAATTCATATGTAGCGTCTGTGCTATAACGAAGCACGGGAGAAAACAGCTTGCCCACACTAATAAGAGCCCACAGCGACGTCAGCTGCCCTTTCCTTATAGAAAAAGAACGGCCATACAAAATATACATATAATGTATATCTTTTATAACCCATATACAGCGAGGTTTTTCGTATTTTTTTTGTGTAAAAGTAACGTTCAGTAAGCATTATTTACAGTCAGTATCAAGCCACCTAGCGGTGAATGACGATTCCGAAATTAAGGGGTGATTGTCAAGACAGGCGACTAGACCCTGGCCGTCCACATAACGCAAGTCTTCTCTGATTGGCACGTAAAACTGACCTTTTCTATAAAAAAAAAATCTAAGCAATTCTAGCTGAATGAGCATGCACTGTAGCAAAACAACTTTGCTCTCTTGCAACACTGGATCATTGGAATGCATTTGCTTACTGAAATTAATGTTCCATATTTGACATCGAAGGACAAATGGACAAATTTATGGACAATATAACATCAAACTAATACACATGATAGTTGTTTGAAACTCTATGGTCTAGAAAGACCCTTTACAGCGCATGCTCACTGAGTACGAAGCGCCGCGATAAAATTCTTTTCAGCGCATGCTCATTGAGCTACAATTATTAGGTTTTTTTGATAGAAATGGACTATCTTACGATCCAATCAGAAGAGACTTGCGTTATGTGGACGGCCAGGGTTTAGTCGCCTGTTTCAAGCATTACTGTAAATGTCCCATTACTTCTAGTGTCTGATAAGAGTCAATGGAAAATAAGTTTTAAACAGTTATTAAGTTGTTGAAAAATTGACGGTACATAATAAATGAAGTCTCAAAGCTGGCAACATTTCGCCAGATTTTGCCGAAAAATCGACTTTCAAGATTACCACTCAAAGAATGCATGCTTGGCGTCAAATGAAATACCACTGAATTTGGCATCAATATATAATTGATAATCCTCTAGAAAATGTACTATTTTATCAATTTTGAACTCAAAGCTAATTTTGATTGAACTGTGCCCAGTCATTCCTGCTGTTATGTTATAATATGAGCAAATATTTGTGTTTGTGTATGCGAATTTTATCTAAAGAATAACTCTAATGATTTTGGCTAAATTTTGTATCCTACTTTTTCGGAGTATAAGAAGACCCAAATGTTCGAGGAAATTGGATAGGTAGGTCGTTTAGGCATCACTGCAGGTCAATGGTAATTGGAAATGTAGGTTAAAATAGTTATTGAGTTAGTGAACAGTTGAAATTTTTTTTAAACTGCTTATTACAAAATTGTGATGAATATCTGTAAGTATACTGTGATGACAAGAGGAGAAAGGGGGGGGGGTTGACTGTTTGATTCTTGAACTGAAATTCGACTTTTCAAGAAAGAACTTGTTTATTTCTCCTTCCTTTCCAAATGCGATTTTTATGTGTTTTTAGTTATTTCTGGACATAATGTATTGTGCTACTGTGCACTATTATTTAAGCTGTTTTCTTTTTTGCAATATTATAGGCTTTTCAAAGTGAATGGTTTTTTACACGAATGTTAAAATGCGCAAGTTACTTAATATTTGTCTTTATTTTCATAATAGCTATGTTGTGGGTTCATGAACCTGTTACAACATTGTTTCTGGAAGAAAAAAAATTTTACAAATTTTCCGATGAGTGATTTTTATTATAGTGAGGAACAACATGATGACCTCTCCAAAAAAAGAAGACTTTTAAGTGCTATTATTATTATTGTTATTATAATTATTTATTTATTTTTTTTTTTCAAAAACATATGCTCTTGTTCATGAAAAAAGACATGAACTAATCAAAAAGAAAATGACAATAATAATTTAAATAAAATGCAGCATACAGTTTTAGAAGCTGTACGATATACATATTATATATTTAAAAATTTGATCTGTGTCGTAGTTTTGCCATATGTTCTGTGCTTCACAGGTTCTCAAAATATTCTGGACACCAGTATTTGAAAGTAATTTTCTTTTCCTTATCTAAAGGCAGAATTTTTGCCGATTGAAGATGGCCAAATAAATTGTAACAAAAGAGTTACTATGTTCGAATGAGTGTAACATCATTAAAATGCACTTGGAATTTTTTTCCTATTGGCCATCATGTAATTTTTTTATTTAACTTTTGATTGTCCCTGTAATGGGACTATACATCCGAATTTCATGAAATTTCAAATGACTTGACAAAATTATACAACAATTATACATTTTAAATTTCAAATGATTCAGTCAGGTAGTTTATGAGCTGTTTCATGCAGATGGACAGACTGAACAACGACAACTGGGAATAAAATGACCTATAGAGGCGCTACTCGCAGACTTTGGTACAGGAAAATTGTCCTTTTAACTAATGCTAATGTTTTATTCAGAAATTTCTGCATTGCAAATGCATTCGAAAGTTTTAGATATTCAAGTTAAGATAAATATTAATTTGTCATATAAAACAAAACACAAATGTCACAGGAAATCTGAAATTGTGCAAAATGATATTCATTCTGAACAAAATATTTAAGATACGTGTGAAGTAATGCGCTTGTACAGCCAGGGCCTGTTTACCGAATAGGCCCGCGCTTTCCCACTGAAACACAAAAGGATAAGTAATTTTTAGGAATAAAAAAATCAGTCAGGGTTAAGAAAAAAAAAAGAATTTTTTTTCTTATGAAACTGCTTTTTTTTTCTACTATGGATCAGTTTCAACCATGTGATCACCTGCCCCCCACCAAGTTTTATCCGACCAGTCATAATCGGCAATTTATAGCCTGTATTTTGAGCCATACAATCACAATTGCCCAAATTTGGGGAGCAAACAAAACGTACGTCTGGTTGCTAAGGTGGTTGCTAGGGTATGGCGTCAGTTGAAACTGGTCTATACTGTAATTAGTAAATCATAAAACGTATTTTGAAATTTAAAATTCCTTAACTGTAGTTCTACATTGGTAAATGACAAATCTAATTGGTTAGATATATAATATGTACATAACAAAGTAGTCTTTCATAGGTAGGTAGTTTTAATTTAATATTAATAGTGTTATATTTACTTGAAGTTTTTATTATAAAATTTCAAATTATTTAAGCATACACAAAATGGATTTAATTAAAAAAAAAGAATAGGTTTGTTACAAAGTTTGTTTAAAAGAATAGGTACTCTGCTTTACGTCGGGTTTCCCCTACTTCTAAGTCTTAAGAGACTACTTCATTCAAATATAAAGACCCGTTCGCTAATACTAATCCAGTGGAAGAAATTTATAAAGATATCTCGATTGCACTTTAAAATGTTTGAATAATTTATTTTTATTTATTTATTTTTTCCATTTAATATCTGAGATTGATCTGAATGCAGGCCATTTTTTACTTTTTTTATTTTGTTTTTAAATATTTTTTATGAGAAACCGGTTTGGAAAGCAAAAGTACCCTTATAAAAAATATCTGCAACCAAAATCGAAAAAATAAAAAACGGCTACATTCAGATCAATCTCATTTATCCAATGCAGAAAAATAATTCAAAATATTGAGATATTTTATAATTTTCCCATACGATTAGCATTAGGAAATTGGGCTTTTCATTTGACTGAAGTTGCCCTTTAAGGAAGCCCTTGTGCATGACACTCTGCTGAAGTGATGAGTTACATCTTTTATCCACCAGATGACGTATTCGAGTGATTGAATTGTCAATAGGTGCAACACATATGGGTGATTCTCAAAATAGGGGACAATTTATGTCTTTCAGCATACAAAAGAAATTGAGAGGTTTTCTGTCATGTTTTTATATTTAGATATGTTTGTCTTAATATTATTCATTATTTGCACTCAAGAATTACTCACTTTTTAGTTAAAAATACCTTAAAATAACAGAATAAATGTTCAAAATGTCATTAGCATGGATGTCCATAGCAGCTGTGCCTTGTATATACTAGCTTTTTCAAGAGTTAATATCATGTTTATAAAATAAAACAAATGTTATTCTTTCTTTAAATTAATCAAGGAGAGGATTTATCCAATAAATTTCTTTTTAAAAATAAAATTATAGTATATAAAAAAAGAATTAAAGTTCGTCCTCCATATTCTATTTTCACAACAAGGTCATATTTTAACAGCTGGTTATTAATCAAAATTTCATTTTCACATATGACAATAGTTTGAAAATATAAAGTTTCTCCATGGCAACAAGTAGCAATTTTCTCCCAGCCTGAAAATAGAAGCATGTATTGTATTTTAAGAATAGAATTTGAATATTAGGGGCGTACATCAATTGTATGTCATTAGAATGGATAATAATTTTCATATTTATTTTATAATTAAAATTTTTATTTTACTTGTTTGCATAGGACTTTTGTGTTTTAAAAAGCCCCAGAAAGGACTATTGCATTGTGATTATATTATGGATCATAATCTTATTTAAATTAAAATTTGTCATTAGCATGAAAAAATATCAGTGTCATTAACATGGTTTTTCTATCCATGCTAAAGACTCTTGTGTGCATAAATGTAACCATTGCTTATATTGTATCTTTTATAAAGTTTAATTTTACATATAAATTTAGGTATTACATTTATTATCCCTAAAATATGCATTAAATCTGTCAGAAAATCACTAAGACAGCTTCTTACATTGTTAGTGTCAAAATGTTGCTCATGTAAACAAAGTTTGCTCTTTGGTAATGTTTTTATTCTCCTTATATGTATAGTATATGTAAAAATGGAAACCATTTGCTGAAAAGGAAGGCTAATAAATATAGAAAAAAATATTTAAATAGGAAGAAAGTAAAAATTTCTTAATATATTTATTCCATGCAAATTGTTTTGTCATTAGTATGGCTCAAAAAATACTAATTATTTTTTTAAAGTTAATTTTTAAATATTTAGCTCTGCTGACTACATGTAAAGTATACCTAATACTATATTAACAACACCTATTTTTTTCAGAAATTTTGCTAAAAGTAATTTTTTTAAGATTTCACTTTTGAAAGTGTCCCCTATTTTGAGAATTACCCATATGCATAGTTGCGAACCCACCTGAAAAGAGAATAAAAGGGAGAGGGGGGGTTCATATTTTTTTTCTCTGTGTTCCGCTGAGAGGTAAATTAGCGCCTATCCACATTATAGATACAGTCAAAGATCTATAATGCACGCTTCCATAATCCGCAATTTTCTATTATTCGAGTTACTTTACGAATGTAAACAATGAAATGAAAAGTTAAGAAAATTTACAAATTTGTGATCCAAGAGTGATTTTTAAAACAAATAATAAAAAAATTGAAAAACAAATCATAATACAACATTTATTTTTTGTTAATATAACTCTTTTATTTTATTAACAGTAAAAAACGGATTATTTGCATTGCGAAGCATATGTAAAAATTATTTTTATTTAAATGCACTTATATATAATTTTTTTTATTAAAATAACTTTAAAAAGGCATTTTTCAGATAGCATATCAAATTAACTATTAGATTTCATATATATATTTTCATACAGTCCTGATTAAAGGATTAAAATGCTGTCTAGGAATAATAAAATGACATATAATATACATCCTCTGTATAATCCACAATATTCCATAATCCGCACAACCTTTGGCTGCAGCTTGTGCGGAATATAGAATTTCGACTGTACTATGTTTCTTATTAAACTGTAGTAAAAACTTCAATTTATGCTAAGGAAGAAACAGGATGATGAAACATTTGAGAGTATAATTAGTGCGACATTAAACATCATGCTAGCTTCCTATGTGCAAAGAGCCAGTGTTGAAACATTTATTTTAGTGACAATTTAATAATGCTGCAAAACTGTGAAAAGGTCCTCAAAACTAAATTGGATTTTTGAAAGGAATTTCATATGGATTTTTGGAAAGAGCAGAAATCTTTTTGTTTTCTGCTCTTCCCAAAATATAAGTTTATGGAAAGAGTAGAATATACGTTCGTCAAAATATACGTTTACAGAGTGGTTTATAAGACGAAAAAAACTTGTTTTATGCTTGCAAATTTTGAAAGATTTGAACTATTTTTTATCAAATTAGAAAAAAAAGGGAAAATTTTCGGAATTTTTTATAATTACAAATACTGTTGAATTTAAATATAAAGAAATGTTAAATTCTGCCATCAAAAATTACCAAACTAATTCTTTAAGTACTGGTGAACAGATGACTTTTTTTAATACCGTTAAGCTCCGAAATTTCACAAACTTTAAAGTATCACAATAACTCTGTAAGTTATTTTTTCTTTGGGGGGGGGGGGGGCAGAGATTTTCAGAATGTAATTTGTAAAGTTTTATTTCTCAGAGCATCAGAATACTCTTTCTATATGTTACTGCGTATGAAAGAGGAAACAATAAAATTCATTTCACATCGTATTAAGGATACATCCTGTTGCAAAGTAAATGCTGTATTTTTTGTAATAATCGCCATGACAATACAGGGTAGTTATTTCAGAGTCAGTATATTTTATATATTTATTAATATATTTTACATAAATTACAAGAAAAAAAATTATGAGTTACTTAAATCCTCTATAAAAGTAAGCAGAAAATATTTCTGATAATATCTGCAAGAAGGGATAAAAATATATATAATACGTCCTTTATTTGTGTGGATAGTGATACTTTCTTAGCAATGCTAAATTTGACACCATAAGTTTTGGAAAATTAATTACAAATGTTCCCCATCATATGAAAATCCACTTGCTCAAAGTAGTTATTTCACGCATTACAAAATTAAAAATTCTAGGTCACAAGGTGTTATAAATTTATTTTTTAACTTTCTTCCTATTTTAGCAAATAAAACTGAAAATTCCATTATTCTACGACCAGATAAAATTAGTTACATTGAGATACAATACTTTATAGCATCTAAAAATATTTTTTACTGCCACCCTTACCTTTAAGAAGGGACATATGGATTAAATTTCAATTACTAAGTAAACTTTATATGTGTCTATAGTCAGAAATTTACCGTAACACAAAATTTAATTCCAAAGTGTTTGATAGAACACATTACAGTAGACTCCTTCAAATCCGCACATAATTTACAGATGTAAACAATGAAAATTTCAGTTTAGCTATAGAGACAAAACTTGTCATTTTTATTTTTGTATCAGTTCTACACGCACATTTATCTGTAATTTTCGTTAATATTTCTGAATTCATATATTTTAATGAAGGAAAAATAAATTTATTTCTGAAAAAATTCAATATTTTGCTTATGTCACTAGTAATCACTTTTTTTTTTTGTCAAATGTATTTGTGCATTAATCAAGCTTTTTTGATTATTAAGTTTGGGTAAACCTGAAATAAAGCTTTCATTATTTATAGTTTTGATATCAATTAGTTATACACCCTTAAGGATAGTGTCACTGGATAATTTAGGACTGGTTTGGTTTATTTTATGATGGCCGATTATCAACATGTAGGATATAGGCCCGAAGGGGGTGGATTGCCCTCAGTTGGGGGTCTTTCTAAGGGAACATACTCCGTACTTAAGCAAGGAAATTGAAGGTTCGAAGGAAACCACAGAACACTATGAACGATTGGGTTTGAATCCAGCGCCTACCATCTACCAGTTACGAGGACAGAACCTCTCGAGCACTGTTGGGGCTGAATTATTTAGAAAAATAGCATCTCAATTTATAATCAATATTTAAATATGCATTATTGATTATTTACTTGACCTTTGCTTTTAATATTTTAGTCGTTTTAAAAAAAATCTAAATTTTTAATATTTTAATTTATTACTCAATTTTTTAAATATTTTACCATATTGTAAATATACATAATAATTTCACTTGCATTATTACATTCGAATTACTGTTTAAATAATGTAAACAAGGCATTCACCAGAAATCTGCACAACTTCTGGTCCCAAACTGTGAAGATTTGAGAGAGTCTACTTGTATACGTTTTTTGCCTCTGCCCTGGGGAGTGACAGGATTCAAAATTTTCATTAAAAATCACTTTATCTGTGTCAATGCTAAAAAATTTTCTACTCGCATAACATAATTTTATAACACGTAGATTTCAGAATTTTCTCCCCTACCTCCAATCTCAAACTTTGAAGAGGGGAGGGGGCAGAGAACAAAATTTTAATTACTAAAAAAAAAAAATTCTGATCCTGTTTTAGAAAAAATTCAATTATGAAAAATTTTATTTTATAAAATAGTTAATGAAATTCAACAATATAAGCAATAGTCTTAAAAAAACTAACCATTGATGGCATGTTTAAATAAATTTTGATTTTTTTAAAAATAGTTTTCATTTTATTTACACACTGAAATTATTTATTTGAAAGAATTAACAATTTAATTTTGTTCGATAGATGTTTTTTTTTTTTAAATGTAAACAGAAATTAAGTAGATGTGACCTGTAATCTGCAAAAAAGCCTCCCATCTGCACAACCTTTGGAACAAAGTTTTGCGTATGAGAGGACGTCTACTGTATTATAACTAGTTTTAGAAATATTCAGAAGTTGGTGAAACAGATGTTGCACTCTCATGCAAAAAATACATGAATAAAAAAAAATATTATTATGTATTTAAATTCATTAATACAAAAAAAAAATACGATTCCATCCTAAATGCGATGAGATCACCATAGCAACTTAGAATCATGACCTATCATGGAGTATCATTGAATTAATGAATAGAATAGGATGAAAAAAAATGAAGAAAATTTTTATTTAACACCTTTTTAAGTTTTTGATATGATTTTCTTGAAATTTAAAATGAAGAAAAAAAATTGCTCCAGTTACACATATTAATTTTCAAACCATTCGACTAGACAATTCTTGGCCTGTTATATGTGGGGCAAATGGGAAGACCAGATGATGACTGTAGGTGCTATGTAATTATACAATAACGAAATTTCCTCATAGATCATAACAAAATGAGACAGTTTTTGAGTGTCTCTGTAAATGAACTATGAACAACACTCTGTTACAGCGTATATGGGGTTCTTTTGATCTTATGGTTAGACAACTTCAAACTCTTGTTTCTTAGAAAAGTAGAAAATAATTTATTTACAGATCTTCAGAGCAACAAAGTCTTCAAAACACACAAATGTTACTAGATATTCTAAAATAACTGCTCAAATCTATCGTAAAAGTACAGCTTTAGATCCCAGAGACTCTTTATACAACGTCTCAACACTTAATAACATTCAAAACAACATAAATGAAACTCAAGCAAACTTGCTTAACAAATGCCTTGTTCCCTCAATGACTGACTGGTAAATAATAACAACAGCTCGCATCGCTTCTCTTCTTATACAGGCTCGCAGCATGTGCGGGAAATTTCTAGAACCATCTCGAAAAAATCCACGGAACAACAAACAATGTATCAGTATATCTAAGGGGGGTTACCATAGAGGGAAGGGTTACCATCGCCAACAATCGCCAAGTTTGTCGCCAACTTGGCGATATATCGCCAAATTTGGCGACCAAAATTAGTCGCCAAAAGTGACGCCAACTTGGCGATATCTTTATTATTTCGCCAATTTGCCGTAGACATACACTGAAAATAATAGACAAGTTTGCTTGATAACAGAGACAATGAAACAAAAACTAATATTTGTAAAGAAATGGAGCTTAAGATTATTTACATTATTTTACAGTACAAACACTAACTATTTACAAAATTCGTAACACTACCCCCTCCTCAAAGACTGCACGTCCCGGGCAGTGCAATCCTTGAGTTAGAGGAAAACACTTAAAATAAATAAATAAACAAATGATTAAATAATAACAATAATAATAAGATTTACATAAATAAGAACTAATTACTATTTACATATTTACAAAAAGTGACTTTCATTACCATGGTCTGAAATTCCAATTTTGAATTTCTATTCACTTTGGCCAAAATAAGGGGCTAGCCTGTTATAGTGTACGATCTTGGGTTTGGTGTGTGGCGATTTTCGTATGCGAACGACGACGTCATTCAGCCTGTTGACGACTGTGTAAGGACCGTCCCAGTTTTTTGTAGTTTTGGCGACAGTCCCTTACGACGTATGGGATTCCACAACCAAACTTTGTCACCTTCGTTGAACTCATGTCCGGTTGCCTTTGTGTCGTACCGTGTCTTCATCTTTTCCGATCCCAGTCCGATTCGGTTCCTCGCTAGACGATGAATCTCCTCAATCCGTGCCTGGAGTCCATCCACGTATTCTTCAGGCGACAAAGGAGCGTCAGGAGGACGGCCAAACAAAAGATCCGCAGGCAGACGAAGATCACGAACAAAGAGCTTTTGAGAAGGGGAGTAACCAGTGGCCTCATGAGTGGCACTCCTGTAGGCAAGCAGGAAAAGAGGCAATTTCTTGTCCCAGTCCTGTTGGTCTCTAGACACCAGGAGAGAGAGGCTATTTAGGATGGTACGATTGAACCGCTCCACCATGCCGTCCGATTGAGGGACAGTACAGCGCCAATGCTTTCGTTACTTGCATCCGTATCAAGTATAAACTGTTTATCGATTTGAGGATATGACAGAATTGGAGTGATGTTAAGGCCTCCTTAAGCTTTTCGAAAGCAGCGTCACATTCCTGTGTCCACATAAATTTTTCATTGGCTTCTGTTAATTTATGAAGTGGTCTTGCAATCATCGAGAAGCCTTTGACGAATTTCCTGTAATAGGTGCATAATCCTAGAAAACTTCGAAGCTGGTGAACATCTGCTGGACGATTCCAATTTTTCACGGCCGATATCTTCTCCAGATCAGTCCTAACTCCTTCCGCCGAAATGATGTGTCCAAGGTAGGCGACTTCATTTCGAAACAAACTGCACTTCGAAGGGCTTAACTTCAAATTAGCTTCCTTTAATTTTTGTAGCATCCGCCTGAGGTTGTTCAGATATTCATCAAAAGATTTTCCTATGATTATGATATCATCTAAATAAACAAGACATGCTTCATATGACAGCCCCCGGGGAACCGTTTCCATAAGCCGTTCGAAAGTTGCAGGTGCGTTACATAGACCAAATGGCATTACCTTGAACTGCCATAATCCTTGTCCCGTTGTAAAGTCAGTCTTCTCGCGGTCGTCGGGATGGATCTCTACCTGCCAGTAACCACTCTTCAGATCCAGAGTCGAGAACCAAGTGTTGCCCGCAAGTGTGTCGTCGATCCTTGGCAGAGGGTAACTATCCTTTTTGGTGACGTCATTCAGTCGGCGGTAGTCTACACAAAATCTTGTAGAACCATCCTTCTTTCTTACTAACACAATGGGAGACGCCCATGGACTTGTCGATGGTTCGATGACGTCATTTTCTTCCATATCCTTAATTAAATTCTGCACCTCTTCTTGCTTGGCAAAAGGTAATCGTCTAGGGTGCTGTTTAATAGGAGAGTGGTCTCCCATGTCAATTCGGTGTTGTGCCATTTTAGTTCGTCCAAAGTCTTCAGATGTTTGGGAAAATAAACTTTGGAATTCTCTAATTAAATTTTCCGCAGCTTCCATCTGTTTTGGATCTAAGTCTGTATTTTGTAACAAATCCTTGACTAAATTATCTGAAGATTTCTCAGAGTGACTAGAATTTTGACTTATGCACGTCACAGGAGCACATGACGCTATCACCTCTCCTTTCTTGATAGCCCTCGTCTAATCACTGATCTTAGCAATTCTGACTGGAATGGTCTTCTTCGAGAGGTCCACCACAGATGAAGCCACCAATACTCTTGCTTGTTTACTATTGTCCTCGGGATAATCTATATGGCCAAATCGATAATTAGTTTCATTGTTAATTACAGCTGGAACTAAAAATTCTGTTCTTGGATCTAGATTGATGTCTTCTTTGGCTATTACTGCTTGTTTACATTCAATTTCGTTATTTAATCCAAAAAGACTTATTTCTTCAAATTTTGAGAGCATTTTGTTATTTTTGAAATCAAGTTTGAAGCCAAACTTCTTCAGAAAATCTAGCCCGATTATGCAAGGATCTGTTATGTCAGCCACATAAGCCGTATGATAATATTTTCTTCCTCCAAAGTTAATGATTAAATTGGCCTTTCCATATATGCCTATCTTGTTGCCCGTCACAGTTTGCAGGGTAACGCATGGTGGAGTCCAAATGAGTTTACATTTCAATTTTCGAGCCAAATCTTCTCTTATTATTGTCACATTGGCTCCTGTATCGACAATCATACGGCACTGAATTCCGTTAATAAAGCCTATCACATATAATTCATTATCACCGCCACTCATTTTTGATATCTGGAGGATCTTCAGGTGGGGCTTTTCATTCTCTGGCAACCTCCGCCCCGCGAGATGGCCAAAATTTAGTTTCCCTGCTGACTGTTTGAATTTATCTCACTTTCGTGGATTTTGGGGCAATTTCTTCGGAGATGTCCTGTATCACCGCATCCCCAGCACGTGAGATTCTGTCTTCTTGCGCTTGTTCTTCCATATTTTAAAGCTTCAATCTCTTGATTTAATTTCCTAATTTCTTTCAAGAAGTCGATCTCAGTGTCTGAGCTTTTGTTCACCGTTGCCCCTCGGACTGAATGACGATCTCTTCGGCTGGCTTGTGTAGCTGCTTCCAACTTTAAGGCATATAGTAGTGCAGCCTTTAAATCCTGTACATCTGCCATTCGTACCGCTCTCTGCACTTCTGGATCTTTTATTCCGTCTACTTAATATTGCTGTGAGAGCATTTCCCGTACATTTGTTGGACAGTCAATGAATGCTAAATTTGCAAGCCGTTCAATTTCCCAGGCAAACTCTTGAAGTGTTTCACTCGATTTTTGATGGCGGCTCTTCATTTGCATTCTCGTATAATCCTTGAAGAATTTTTCGCCGAATCTCATTTCAAGTGCACAACTTAAAGTCTCAAAATTGAGTTGCGTCATATCGGGCAATGTTTGCAGCACGTCGGCGGCTTCTCCTCTTAAAGATGCTGCCAGTTGACAAGTTTTCACCTCGTCACTCCATTTGTTCGCTTCAGCTACAATAGTGAATTGGGTCTTGTAAACTTGCCAGGAACTCTTTCCATCGTATGTCGACAGCTTGATGTGCACGGGAGAAGCAGGCGGATTCCTAAATTCTTCATAATTACCACTAGACGCTGAAAGTTTATTCTCAAGATCTTGTACTTTTTTATTTAGCTTTTCATCTACTTCACCTAGTATTTTCTCTTCAACGTTACTGATTTTCTCTTCAATGTTACAAACTTCTTTCTGAATTTTCTCTTCTACTTCCGCCATTTTCCTTTCCATTTTCTGTTCAACATTACTAACTTCATTCTGAATTTTCTCTTCTACCGAATCTATTCTTCTCTCTACCGATGAGAACTTTTCTTCCAAAGTTTTCTTCATTTGTTCTTGGCTTTTATTAACTTCCTTCTTTAATTCTTCCATTCTCTCTTGGCTTCTTTTCATTTCTTCAGTCACATCTTCTTGGACTTTGTCGATTTTATTCGCCAACTCTTCTTGGCCTTTATTCATCTTTTCCGCCAGCTCTTCTTGGCCTTTATTCATCTTTTCCGCCAACTCTTCTTGGCCTTTATCAATTTTATTTGTCAACTGTTCCATTCTTTCTTCGTTTTTATTCATTTTGTCCGCCAATTCTTCTTGGCCTTTATCAATTTTATCGGTCAGCTCTGTTCTTAATCCGTTAATAGCTTCTAACAGTTCTTTCAGTTGTACGTCCATTGTTCGTGTTTTCGCCATAAGATCCCGACCCCTGACACCAAAAATTGTAGCGTATATTGGGTTCTTTTGATCTTATGGTTAGACAACTTCAAACTCTTGCTCTTAGAAAAGTAGAAAATAATTTATTTAAGACTTCAGAACAACAGAGTCTTCGAAACTCACAAATATTACAGGATATTCAAAAATAACTGCTCAAATCTATCGTACAATTACAGCTTTAGACCCCAAAAACTCTTTATACAACGTCTCAACACTTAATAACATTCAAAACAACATAGATGAAACTCAAGCAAACTTGCTTACGCCTTGTTCACTCAATGACTGACTGGTAAATAATGACCACACAGCTCGCATCCGGCTCTCCTATATATAGTCTCGCCGCATGCGGTAGAAATTTCTACGACCTTCTAGAAAAACCTGGAAAACAACGGAACAACATTCAATGTATCAGTAGGCCTAAGGGGGGGTTACCATAAATAGGGAAGGGTTACCATCGCCAACAATCGCCAAGTTTGTCGCCAACTTGGCGATATATCGCCAAATTTGGCGACCAAAATTAGTCGCCAAAAGTGACGCCAACTTGGCGATATCTCAAATATTTCGCAAAGCTGCCATAGACATTCACTGAAAATAATAGACAAGTTTGCTTGATAACAGAGAATGTAACAAAAACTAATATTAGTAAAGAAATGGAGCTTAATAAGATTATTTACATTATTTTACAGTACAAACACTAACTATTTACAAAATTCGTAACAATACTTATATATTAATCAAGCTATTTTGGTTATTAAGTGATATTAAACTTGAAATAAAGCTTTCTTAATTTATGATTACAATGTGAATTAGTAATGTACATTAATGAGGCAATTTTCATTGAATAATGTCTTAAAAATACATTTCACCTTTATAATGGACATTTAATCATACATTACTGATTATTATCTTGACCGTTTCTTTTAATATTTTAAAAGTTATTTAAATTTTTGTTATTTTAGATTATTAGTTTTTTAACATTTTTTTATATTGTACGCATTCATTATAGTTTTCATTCCAGTATTAATTACATTCAAATTACTGTTTAAAATATGTAAACAAAGCAATGACCAGAAATCTGTAAAATTCTAAGATCTGCTTAACATCAGGTCATTTTCGAAATCCGACTTTCGATGAACATTCACGTTTTAGGAGTCAGAGAACACAAAATACATGTTTTTACAAAATGTCTGTCTGTATGTATGTGGCAAAAAATTGTGGATGCTCAATCTCATGAACTAACACATGGAATTTCCCAAAACCCAAATCTTGATATAAATTAAATCTAATTAGTTTTATGTGTATAAAAAGTTGGTGCTGCTATGCTGCATTATTCACATTAGTTATATTTTAAAAACTAGTGCAAGGATTTTCATAAAACTTTAGATTTGGTTAGTACTTCATATAAAATGGCACTGATTACATTTTGATGTATATCATTTAACAGATGGCGCTGCTATGCTGCATTTTTCAGGAAGTATTGACGTGTCTAAGAGAGCCAAAATTTTTGGGATTGCCACATCTGACTAATTCCTAAACAACTGAAGTACTTTGTGATGGAAATTAAAGTGATTAAATGATTAGCTTACACTAATCATATATATAAATTGAGTAAACATGCTGAATAAATATTCAATAGATAATTTATATAATTTTAGAAAAATACCAAGCTCACGCTGGGTGCAAAGAATAAATGATAATGAGAAATGATTCATCTAAATTCTATGAAAATTTTTTAAAAAGAAAACATAACAAAAAATATTTTTTTTATTTTCCCACAAAATATATTTTTAATATATTTCTCTTCTATTTTTAAAAGTGTTTCTTCAATAAACTTTTACTGTCATGTAACATCTTAAGGTACAATTTACACTTATCAGGTCAGATTATTTTTTTAATTTTAGGGAAAATTTACTTTACAGTAAAATAACAAAAATTAAAATTATCAAAATGTTTTATTAAAAACTAATGAACAGGTTTGGAGTTATTGCTTTTGATCAAAATGACGACTGTGACAATTATGGAACTTTTTTTATTACTAAGTGCTAAAGCAGAAGAGAAGTGATAACAGTAAATACAATGACACATACAGGGTTCATACTCAATTTTAAAACCAACAAAATATGCAAGATATTTTTTAGAGGTATCTATTTAATATGAGAGAAATGTTTTTTTTAGTAATGGTTAACAAATAATCCTTTGGAAAACATATTGCACAAACAAAACATTTTCTGCTGTATCAATCATGAAATGTCTTTCTAGTGGACAATGTCTATAAAATCCTCCCAGAACCAGAAACACAAGGAGTTTACTTTCTATGAGTCAAGAGATGGGTTCTTAGATGACCATTATGAGAAAATCCTTTGGAACATATTTCACAAACAAAAGGTTATTCACCTGTATGACTCAAGCGATGCTTTCTTAGATTACTATTGTCAGAAAATCCTTTGGAACGTATTTCACAAACAAAAGGTTATTTACCTGTATGACTCAAGCGATGCTTTCTTAGATTACTATTGTCAGAAAATCCTTTGGAACATATTTCACAAACAAAAGGTTTTTCACCTGTATGAGTCAAGCGATGCCTTCTTAGATTTCCATTAGCAGAAAATCCTTTAGAACATATTTCACAAACAAAAGGCTTTTCACCTGTATGAGTCAAGTGATGCCTTCTTAGACTACTATTTTTAGAAAATCTCTTGGAACATACTTCACAAGCAAAAGGTTTTCCACCTGTATCTGTCAAGCGATGGGTTCTTAGATGAACCTTCTGAGAAAATCCTTTATAACATATTTCACAAACAAAAGGTTTTCCTCCTGTATGAACCAATAGATGCCTTCTAAGATCAAAGTTCTTAGAAAATGTTTTTGAACATACATCACACATATAAACTTTTTCTCTTGTATCAGTGGAGGAATGTTTTCCCTCATCTCCATTTCGAGGAACAAAGTGCTGTTGACTGGAGGATGAATTTTCTCCTGTAATCGATAACATTTTCTGAAATGAATAATTAATTTCAGACGATAACAGGATATTCTTCAAGGCGTCAGCAAGAAGAGATTGTCGCCATTTTCATCCAAGAAAATGACTCGCTGAGTTTTAGAAAAAACAGTTTTACTTACCACGCAATCTGAAAACAAAAATTGAAAGATAATAAAAAGACATTTTTAAATAAACTGTACTCAATTTTAATTCTGAACTAAAAATCAATTTTCTAATTTTTTTTTCTTAAACAAAACAAAATCTGTACATTAAATTATAAAAATATATATTCTTAGGTATGATTTAACTCGATAATTTGCAGGTTAATATGCGTAGATATGAATGCGATACATTAGACACTGCGATATCCGGACTGATAAAAACTAAAAATTTATTTCATTGACTGTTGATAATTTGAATATTTCACCTCCTAAAATTTCGATTACTTATTTAGCATGTTCTCTAAAGATATCCAAACAAGATTTTTACCTTTTTGATGTCCATTCAGCCCGAACTCAGTTTCACTTCCACTTCTTAAACTCATTCATGTTGTCATGCATTAGAGTTACATAGACTTTTTTCATAATTTCTTTTTTACCTTTCTAAAATTGACATTGAATTTTATACATTTCTAATTATTTTTTTACAAAATTTATTTTTTTCCCCTCCGAACGTCAAAATATTTTTTTACCACCAGAAAAAGAAATAAAAACTTATTTAAAAAAAATTAGTGCAACATTTTGAACAAAAACATTTGAAAGGATTTTTGTAATAATATTTAACAATATTGGTGGATAAGTGATTTTGCATACATATTTTTCATAATTAATTTTCTTTTATAATTTTTTTATTTTCTAGATATTTTCTTAAATCAAAGTTTTCTGTAGTGTATTATTATGTAAATATATGTATGTGTTTAAGGTGTATATAACATTAACTTTTATAATACAAAAATATGTTTTAATTTCACAAATATAATTAATATATAAACGGTATGAAATATATAAAATAATAAAAATTAGTAGGAGAGAAGGGGCGCATCTGAACAATTTGTTTAATTTTAACCATTTTTCAAAATTATTAAGACATTGGAATAAAAATTTATTTGCATGAATGTTTACACTTTTTTTGTTCTTTAGGTGAAACCCAAATATTGTCTAATTTGTTCACATGTGGCTCATTGGAGGGGTAGTAGCTTTGAATACGCCTGTGGCACATGTGCACACGTGCATAAATAAAAAAAATGTGAATAAAAACTGTGATAGAAACAATTTAGATGTCCTATTTTAAGACAAATTTATCCTTGATAAATGGAAAGTGCATAATAAAAGAGAAGCCTGATTTATTTTTTGCTTTATAGAGGATAAAAATAAGAGAATTCCAAGGATAATTATCAGTAGAAATTTTTTTTTCTGAAATGTTATTTTACCAGAGGGAGAATACACTTCTTGCACTAACTATATATTTTGTCAGCAGCCCTTTCAAGAAATTCACATTCTACCCTGCTCCTACAGTATTTTGACTAAGCTTGTTTTTTTTGTGATCTTTTGATAAAATTAGTGTTTTTTTTTCAGTCTTTAAAAATTTACATTATTTTATGCGATCTTTTGACAAAATTTGCGTTTTTTAGAAATTTTAATAAGATTTCTTAAAATTTGTATTTTTTAAGATTTGTGAAAGGATTCTAGCTATTAATGCTTAAACCCACTGTAATAAATTTTGACCTCTGCAATTTTTGAGCTTTTAGCAATACTTAGAGTTTGTTTTTATTTTGCGGCATTTTTTAATCACTGAAAGGGAACTAAGGGGACAAAAATGCATAAAAAGGGACTTTTAGTGGCAAAAGGGGGATCATTTCGGGGCTCTGTAATTGAGATCACGTCTTAACCACTAATGTCTTAGGTGACTGTAAATATTTTTTTTTAATCTTACTTTCTTTTATCTTTAATAGAAGAAAGTATTGTAATCAAAATTTTTTGGATGGACTTACACGTTTTAGGGGTCAGAGATTCCAAAAAACATGTTTTTAAAAAATGTCTGTCTGTCTGGGTGTGTGTACGTCTGTGTGTCCGTATGTTGCCATTCTACCATCAAAGAGTGTATGAAGATATTCATAGAATTGAATCAATTTTTTTGTAATTTTTTCGCTGTGGCAAGAACGTTTTCCTTCAATTTTGAAATATTCCGCCGGAAGAGGGCGCTGCAATAACAATTTTTGTACCATTTTCAATATTGTAGTGATTAAAAGTGTATGAAGTTATGCAGCGAATTGAACCAAATTTTTTGTGTAAGTGTATGGCTATGGTCAGCAGACCCTCCCTGATTAAAAAAAAAATCCGCTGAAAGGAGGTGCTATAATCGCAAAGTCTGTGCCATTTTTATTATTTACACATAAAAAGTGTTTGATGTTATGCATAGAACTGAACTAAATTTTTTGTGCATGATTTTTTTAGAGTATGGCGAGCAGATTCTTCCTGAATTTGAAAAAACAAATCTGACTATCCTTCTACAGTTCATCGACTCGTGCAGATACAGAAACTCGTTTTTATTCCAATTAATTGACAAAAGCAAAAATTTAAGATCCAAATCATAGTTGGTATAGTATTGAATTAATAATATCAATGCATTAATATGTGTAAGTAAATTTTGAAATATTAAAATATACATATGAGATAGAAGAAAATTTTGGGATTGGCACATCGAACTAGTTTTTTAATAATAATGTAGTAGTAAATATAAATATGGTCCTTCATTTGACCAATTTTGCCAAATTACACAAATTACCAAACTATTTGCCAAATTATAGTAATGGAAGATTGTTGCCATTCTAAGATTTTGAGGTAGGAAAATTAAAGAATTTAAATTTAAAAAAATCATTAATGAATAGTGTTATTTTCCTTCTTGTATAAAAAAAATATAAAATTTGATTTATTTTGATTTATTATTTGATTTTTATATAAAATTTGATTTTGATTCTTGTATAAATCAAATGTAAAATTTGATTTATACAAGATGATTTCAGACAAAAGAATAGGGTAGATTGAGGTAGAATGGGACAGTTGGTTTTTACTTTTATGTATCATTCTAAACATTTCATGAATCACATGCAAGATGAAGTCACGATAGCCCTATTTTCAGTAGTAAAAAGTTTCTGATTTTGATAAGCTTGCAATTGTATAAAGAAAAAAATTATTTCAAGAATGAAAAGTAAATTTGATTTGCATACTTTTTATGCTTTCTGTTTTTTAACAATTTGTTTGTGCCTTGATGTAATATTTTCATTATTTATGGAGCATTGCACTTACCAGACTAGAAATGTGAGCGCTAAATTCACTATATTCCTATGATTCTTATTAAAATTTTTAATCATGTCCTTAAATAAGTCTAAGCTTGTATTCTTTAAGTTTTTTTTTTCTTTTTTGGGGGAGGGGGATTAGTGCATTAAATAATAACGTATTAAAAAATATTTACTATTCCATGAATTGTTCAATGCAATAAGTAACAATATATTAAACTAATTTTGTTTTCCTCAATAACCATAACTGGTATATATCTGTTTATTTATGATTTAATAAAGTATTTTACCGCTAACTGTGATTTTTTATAGCAAACAATGTTGATTTTGAATGTCATAAACTCTTATGTAAGTAAAAGGCGGAGGAGGTGGTTCTAGCATTTGCTTATTTTTCCTTGCAAAGGGGAGAGATAGGGGTACAATATGACTAAAAATAAGCTGACGTAATAGTTGAATGGCTTATTATATATTATCTGAAATGTGTGCTACTTTAAAACCAAAAAGATTGGAAAAAATATTATTTTTATGCTTAAATCAAAGATTTCTAAAATATCAATAAGGCTGATGAAAAATATTAATCTAAAAACCGACCGCACAAAATCCTATGTTATCGAGCACAAGAAAAATCTCTTTATTTTATGGAAGAATAGTAATAAAGGAATCTAATCATTCCTGTCTGCCTGATGTGAAGGGATGTATAAGTTAAAAATAAATACCACTAGTGGTTGACTCGTAGGCTTAGCATTGTGTTTTCCTGCACTCAGTTTTCCACGTTTTCATACTTTTGATTGTATGGAAAACACAATGCTAAGCCTGTGAGTCAAGCACTATTGGTATCAATTTTTGGCTTATGCACCACTTCACTTCAGATGGGCATAGAACATTAGATTCACCTATGATTTTGCAGATGGCCCCACCAAATTGTTATTATTATTAGCCTATAGTACCATAAAATTACCATACACTTAAAACGTATATGGTTTTCCATACAATATTTTTTACCTTATGCAAAAAAAATCATATAATTTCACATATTTTTTTATGGTAATTCTATGTCATATTTTGCAAAGAGACCTGACTCAAACTTTGGAATAAATATTAAACATTAAAGCAGAATCAGAAAATACAGACTGGTCCTGATCAGATCCTGCAGAAAAATTTAAAGTTCAAGCTCCTCTCAGGATAAATAATGACTGGGCTCGGTCCGAGCCTTCAGAAAAAAGTAAGGCACAGACTCGATAAAGTAAGGACCAGGCCCGATGTGAGTGATGTGAACCAAAATAGGTTCACTGCCAAGTCTGACACATGCAGAATTTTAGTGACAGTATCAATGTTATATTTGTTATATTATCATATAAAGAAATCAAAATTCCATTGAACTTTAAACAATTTTATGCAAACATGCAAGAAAATTAAATAAGTAAGACATTGTATATAAATGCTGTCACAGAAAATTTCTTCTGATAAGGAAATAAAATAATTCTTTTCTTATTCTTAATTTATTTGGAGAGGTAAAAGTGGGCACTTTAAAAAAACACCATTTCATCTAATCAACAACATGTAAAAAAAACCTATAAAAATTGTCAATAGTTGATAGAATTTAAATAAACCATTGATAATTTTTAAAAGATTTTTATTGGAAGCTAATTAGATGAAATTTATGTTAATCCTTTCTGCTCTTCTGTTTACAAAAGTAACATTTTCTTAAAAAAAGATTAAATACCGTAAAATCCCGTTAATCCGTCCTTCCCGATCAAACGCCCCCTTCCCACTTTATAAAAAAATTTGAAATTTTCAAAAAATCCCGTGAAAGCGGCCTCCCTCTCAAAAAAATCGCTGAAAACGGATCTCTTGAGAAGGCGTATTAAAGTCAATGCAGCAAAAAGTGCCGCCATGATTTTTTTCAAAGAAAGCTATCTCCCCAGACACTAATCTATCTCTCACTGGTGACAGCATACCCTGGGTCATCAACTATAAATACCTAGGCATTCACCTAGATTCCAAATTAAACTGGGCTAGACAGATTCAGGATGTACTTCTCAAATCTAACAAAGCCCAAGGATCCCTCAAATCTCTGTTGGCTTATCACAGCCGTCTGTCAATTTCAAATAAATTATTACTACATAAGTCCTTTATCAGATCAACCATGACTTACGGGTCAGTTGTTTGGGGATCGATCTGTGAAACTCAGATGCAGAAAATTAAAATCTCTCAAAATGCACTTTTAAGTAGGATTTGTAAGGCGACTACGTTTGTTCGGAATGACGTCATACATGCTGATCTCAATATCAAGCCCATTGCTCAAGTTATCACAAAACTTGCAATAAATTTTTATAGAGATCGCATTCTTATGCCCAATGTTGCGTTGCGATCCATCCAACTTTACAGTGCCAATGACACTCAGGGAAAGAAAAGACCGCAGGTCATCCTTAGCAGAGATGACGGATTTGCACATACATCATTCCAAAATTCATTTTCATTTTGTTTTATTTGGCATCCACTCACTAATTTAGCTAATGACGTCTTCCTGCCTAGCTTTTGGCACCGGGTAATATTTACCTTCCTAACTCGTTCCTAGTTACCTAGGGGATTGAAAATATAAATAATTGATTAGTTCATGTGATAGATAAATTTCTGTTATCCTTTTTTAAGTTGTTTAATTTTGTATATAGAAATTTATTTAATTAATTGAAATTGCTTCCATCATTATGTTTATCTGTTTGCATCGTGTATTCTATTTCTGTCTTTTGCATTGTGTTACCCTTATACTTGTCACTGATTTTAATATTTCATTTGATAATTTCACGCTATTGCGATTAAAATAATTAAAATTTGAAAATTAAAATAATTTTTATTGCTGCTCTGGTCAGCCCTTTCCCCCTCCCTGCCCTGGCATGTCTCTAAAACTCAACTGCTCAAGAACCACCTATCGACAGCACATCATCTGCTCTTCACCACCACAGCTGCCTGCCAGATGAACATTAGACTCTTATTATCATCATGATGAATTCTGCTTAGATCGTCTCTTGGTCGATGGAGGTTAACGTGGGCATCACGCCCACGCAGGTATTCCAATACCAATCGCCTTTGAGATGTCTTGAGAACGGATGAATCATGATGAAATGAATGAATCAAGAATCTTTGATGAAATGGGCGTTTTTTCCGAGATTTTTGATTGATTTCATGCTTTTTTGGCCTTTTTTTTTTACAATTTTCTCCTTTTTATGCGTTTTTTCACAGAATTTACTTTTTTTTTTTTTAAAGGAAAATTTTTTCAAGTATTGCTTCAAGTATCAAAATTTATGATTCATTCAAAAATTCACGATTCATTAATTTTATCATGATTCATCCCTACAAATTTTGTGAAACGTACGCGGAAAAATCCCGTGTAAGCGGCTTGCTAATGTCCAATCACTCAAGGATACAGCGCTTGGCGAAAGTCAAGGTGTGCCAAATGCTTTGACTATCATCTACGCATTTTCTCGCGCATCATGGCTGTTTCAGACGTTTTACTTACAATTTTTATCGTATATGAGGCACTTGGAAACTATTGTAAAATATCAGAGGCATAGCGAGGTGGTTAAAGCAGAAAGCTTGTATTTATAAAATTGTGAGTTGTGTCCTTGCTCTTGTAGAATTTTGTTTTGATTTTTATTTAAGTAATCAATAAATAATGTTATAAAAATCAGTTACTTTATATTAGTTTTATTGTCAATTAGACAATTAAGTTTTAATTACATTTAAGTTATAAAATTAATTTAAAACTTTATTGCATAAATTTTAATTTTAAATAAATGTAAATAATTAATATAAGTTTTTAAATTCTGCTTTTTTAATAATTAAATAAATATAATTTAAAATACAATAATTATTAAAATTAAAAAAAATATTTTTATTTTAGTTATGCTACCGCCGTGTTGTAAGATCTGTATTATTTATTAGTATTCATTTTAATAATTACTGTTTCATTTATAATTATAAAATAGTGAAACATAAAAATATTAATTATAAATATTCAAATTTTAATATCTCTATGTATTTAATTAATGATAATAATTAAAGAAAAAAAAGGAAAATCTTTAATCGTCTTCAATCTTCCATTAACATAATTTAAGATTTTCTTTAAAAAAATATTATCAATATTTAAATATACATAACTAATATTAACTATTAATTAATTAATATTAATATATATATATAATTATAAAATTATATTAATTAACATTATTAATTTTTACATATATAATATTAATAAGTATCATTTAAACAGATAATTAATTTTTTTAATGTTTTCGTTTATATATTTGTAAGACATTAAAATCTGAATAGATCAGAACAGATGATATCGAAATTATGTACATTTTTCAACTATATAATTAAATGACCTAACTATATAATTTACACATACATAATATTTAAGCAAACATGCATGAATGTATAAGTTCATACATACTATGTACATATGCTGATATTTATGAATATATTCATATATATTTCCAACATTAAGAAATTTTAATTTATCAATCTTAGTGTATTGCTATATTTGGTGACTTATATCACATTAGTAAAATAAATAAATAAATAAAAATTTCTGCAGAATAAATAGCAGATCTCAGTATTTTTTTATAAAGTTCTTGAATTGATACTTACCAAGAAAGTAAATTAAACAAAATAAAATTTATTTTTAGCTATTATCAAGTAATTTATCCAAATACAATAACAGCTCTCTTTCGTTCTTCTTTTTATAATTTTTATTATTATATTATTCATTATAAACTGAAATACTATAAGAAATGTAAAGTAACATGAATTAAAATTTACAAATTAAGTTAACACAACAAGTTACTCGTATATATTTAATTAATATTTGGTGGTATATAAAAAGAAAATTACATTAAATTTATTTATTTTTTTTCAAATAAATTATTTGTATAATACATTTTTTTTCAGTAGATGGTGACACTATACGATGTTATAAAGGAATCTTGGAAGAGGAGTGAATGATGGGTGGAATAGCTCTTTTTCCTCCAAACCATTTGGCACGCTTTGACTTTCGCCAAGCGCTGTGTCCTTGAGTGATTGAATATTAGCAAGCGGCTTATTCTAATTTACGATTTTTCGTCACATTTGGGGGGGGGGGGGGGACAGATTAACGGTATTTTACAGTACGCACAATAAAAAACACATTGATTCAGGAACTTACATTAATGCTTACAATCGACAAGCTGATAAAAAAAATCTAATTTCTAGAAGTTTTATATAAAATCAACTTTTACACAAGTTTTCTTTATAATCTTACATATATTTCAGTGAAATTTTTTAGAAAATTTATAAAGAAATAATTACACGACATTTAAAAATTTTTATAGAAATATTCTATGAATTTATTTATCTAAGAATCAGTTGTAGAAGTTACAAAACTAAACAACAGTTTATCTACAAACAGTAGAAGAAAGGAAAAAGGTAAATACTTCTAGAAAATATTTCAAAGTATCTTATAGGTGGATAAATATGGTAGTTAAAAGTTAAAAAATATAAATGAATTTTTAGGAATTTTCTAAAAAATAAATGTATTTTACAGATATATTTTTAAATAAAATTCTTTTTAATGACTTAAATATTATAACTAAGCTAATTAAAAGGATCACTGCTAAATAATGTTGATTTTTAGAGAAATAATTTTACAAATGTTTGCGTACTGCAGTGGTTCTCAATGCAGGATGTATACCCCCACTAGGGGACAATTTCAAATTCGTAACTCATAGATTTGCTATCAGTATTTTTTGAAAAGTAACAATAGGAAAATTTGTTATGTTCTACAGTCAAAGTTCAATAACCCACACAAGTTGAGGCCAAAGGTTGTGCGAATTTTGGAATATTCTGAATTATAGAGTATTATGGATTACCGTATTTTCGGGCGTAAGCGCCGTGGCGCATACGAGTTTAAAAGTTAAAATTATGCTTACTGCGGCGCTTCTGCCGGGGCGGCGGATACGATATATTTTTTTTCCCTTGCAGCGATATTCATGACAGAGGTGACTGATTGAAATTTTTCTGAAAATTGGGAAAGTCAATCATCAGGAAGAAAATGCGAAGCATAAAAAATATCGCGAATTTCGACAAATGATAGCCTAATTTCTGTCAATCATTCGCACAAAAAGCAAGAATTTTATCAAAGGATCGGGAGAAAAAAACACGACTTTTATCAAAGGTTCGCGGGAAATGAATGAATTTCGCTGAAGTATTACTAAAAAAACCTCATTTCGACGAAAGATTGCAGTAAAAACGCGAAATATGTCAAAAAATTTCTAAAAACACAAATTATGTCAAAAGATCGAGGAAAAATCGTGAATTTCTCGAAGCTTCGCCAGGAAGAACGCCCAAAAGAATTGAAAAAAAAAATTGTTAGAAAAAACGGAAATATGTCGTATCTATAAATAAACGGCAAAAAACGAAAAGACACGTAAATTCAGGCGAAAAAACGCAGAAAAAAGGAGAAATTTGAAAAAAAGCATGAAATCTATTAAAAAATCTAAAAAAAACGAACATATCATCGAAGATTCACGATTCATTCATTTCATCATGATTCATTCCGTTCTCAAAGGCGAATGACAATGGTGTGAATCATGATGAAATGAATGGATCATGAATCTTTGATGAAATGTGTGTTTTTTCGAGATTTTTTTAATAGATTTCATTCTTTTTATGCTTTTTTTACAAGTTTCTCCTTTTTTCTGCGCTTTTTTGACAGAATTTACGTTTTTTTAAACGCATTTTTTTTCAAGTATTGCTTCAAGTATCAAAATTCATGATTCATTTGTCATTCAAATATCCCTAATGTCTCACATTGACGAACCACCTCTAGACTGGACGTACGGTTGATATGCAACTAGGCGATCCAGAACAAACTTACATTGTTCCATTCAAATATTCATAATTCATTCAATTCATCATGATTCATCCCTTTCTCATCCTCATAAAAAACGCAAATTTTTTCAAGTAACGCGAAAAAACTGCAAATTCGTCAAATATCGCGATGAAACCCTGAAATTTCGTCAAATATAGCGATAAAACCTTGCAAATTTTGTCAAATATCGCGATAAAACCCTGCAAACCTCGTTACCAACAATAAAAAACGTATTAAAAAATCGCGAAAAAAAGGCTGCACGAATTCAAATTTAATTTTATCATAAAAAATATACAAAATATACTAAATTTAAAATTGGATTTATATTATAAATGTTAGAAAAAACGCGAAAAAACACTAAATATAACGCAATTTTTAACATTTTGATGTATTTTCGTAAGTGCGGCGCATACGGCGGTGCGGCGCTTCTGATGAATATTTGTTTTATTAATGCCTTTTCGGAGGTGCGGCGCTTACGGTGGGTGCGGCGCATACGCCCGAAAATACGGTATACGTCATTTTATTATTCCTAGACAGCATTTTAGTCCTATTATCAGTATAATTTGAAAAGATAAATAGAATAATAAATTCATTATTAGATTTCATATATCAAAAAATGGCTTTTTAAAGTTATTTTATTTAAAAAATAATATATATGTTAAATAAAAATAATTATATATGCTCCATAATACGGTTTATTTTTTACTATTAATAAAATAAAAGAGTTATATTAAAAAAAAAGTAGATGTTTTATTATGTTTTTTTTTCTTTTATAATTTACTATAAAAAATCATTTTGGATCACAAATTTGTAAGTTTTATAAAGTGTTTATTTCACTATTTACATTCGTAAAGTAATGCAGATTATAGAAGATTGCAGATTATGGGTATGCAGATTATCGATCTTTGACTGTATTT
>CAXHSM010001666.1:2511248-2598604 GCA_964019185.1 Maratus speculifer
ACTATAAAATATCTATACTAATAAAGGAACAAAACGCTCTGTCTGTGTGTGTGTGTGTGTGTGTGTGTGTGTGTCTGCGATGGCTAGCAAAATCTACAGCATGTACGAAGCTCAAAATTTTTTTGAGAGTAGCCCCAAATCTCTCCTGATGCACCTGAGTTTCAGAATTTCGAAATTCTAATTATTAAATGAGTAACTAATTAAAATCGAGAGGTCACTCTCATAAAAAATCATCTTTTCCCAATTTTTTTCTCTTTCGTTTGTTTACGGTTGGTTGGTTGTGTAAAAATTTTCGCAGAAGTAATAAGAAAGCTGAGACAGAATTAAAGAAACCCATAGAGGAATGAGATAAGTGGAGGTGAAGTAAGCCTCAAAAAATGTTTGCAATATGAAACCATTTATCGCTCAAATTTTAATGTGCCAAACAAAAGGACGTGGAAGGGATTTTGTATTTTAAGACGAATTGAAAGTAATGAATTACAATTGAATCATATTTTAAGAGGAAATAGCAAATTTTTAAAATGGTCTTTGTTCTATTATTATTTATTAAAATAAATGTTCGCTTTTAAAATGAAGGAAATTGGAAAATTACCAATAATTAAATATCAAATTAAAATTAAATAAGATATTGAAAACATTTGATACGAACTAAAAATTTTATAACTAAAAGTTTCCTTCAATAATGTAATTTTAAATACTTTATAACGTAGATGAAAAATGTTTATGACTTAATAATTGCATGTAAATAAATATTTAAAATATAATGATGAAAACATTCTTTTAAAATCATGTATGAAAACTTAAGTAATAAATATTAATCTAAAATATAGATTTCTGACTGCAGACGATTTTAATGTATTAACAAAAGAATGTTATATTTTCAAGCTAAACGTTAAAATAATTTTCTATATTGATATTTAAAACACATATGATAAAATAGTTAAACAACAAAACTAAACAGAACTAAAACGAACAAAAATATTCCAAACAACCATAACCGTATCCAAAGAAGACAAAATAATTTCCATGGACATGAATCAAATCCGAACTTAAAATTCGGATGTTTTACAAAACATAATGCGCTCCGTAGCGGTGGAAAATGAAACTAAGCACTTAGTGCGAGATGGTTAAGATATTTCGTTTATAGTTAGTTTTAAATTAGAACTTGGTTACGGTTAGGTAACAGTTAGGTTGCAATTACGTTCTGGTGAGCCTTATGTTACATTTAACATCCGGTTAGGTTACAGTTAGGCCATGATTAAGTTACAGTTAGATTAAGGTTAAGTTGCGGTAAGGTTGTGGTTAGATTATGGGTAGGTTATGATAAGGTGACGGCCAGGTTACATTTATGGTATATTTAAGTTACATTTAGGTTACTGTTAAGATACAGCTAGGTTACAGACAAGTTATGATTACAATACAATTACCGTAATTTCGTGTAGATAAGCCACAGCTCAAACAATTCTGTTTCGACCCAGAAATTTTCAAAAATAAAATGCAACATTTTGAATCGCTGTATATATTTATCTTAAATTACTGAATGGATTTTCTGGGTCGAAAATGAATTGTTTGAGCTGCGGCTTATCTACACGAAATTGCGGTAGATTACGGTTAGGTTTTTGTTCACAGAAAAAACATTACGCATGTTTGATAAAAAAATATACACCTATTTCTGTAAAATGGTTCTGAAATTATAATACTATATACTAACCTTTTATCTAATCATCGAGAATCGATTTCATTCACGGTATAGTCGGATTTAAGAGTGATATAATTAGTTTGAAATTCAAAATATTTCACTTGATATCTATGTTGATATCTATGTGAAAAAAGTATTTGGTTAAGTCACTTAACAGTAATTTTAAGGATAAATATCAACACTTTAACACGAAAATCACGCAATCGTTGGACACATATTCCCTCCTGCGTTTCTATTGCAGTCATTTTGGGTATTTTTGAAGCTAAATATTATTTTTTTTAAACCGATTTTTGACACAGTCAGGGGGCACGTATTTAATATAATGTACGCTGTAAACAATTTGACCCTTTTGCTGCATCATCACTCCCCCGCTTTTATAGAATATCTCTCTTTTGACCTATGAGAATGCTCCATAATAGGCTGAGGTAATCATTTTCTATAAAAGCGAAGGAGTGACGATGCAGAAAAAGGGTCAAATTTTTAACAGTGTATTTACACATATTTCGAGTTAAAGATAAAATCATAAAAATTTCAAGTTGGTTTAACATTATTATTACGGACCCGGGCAACGCCGGGCGGGTCAGCTAGTATCACTAATAAAATTATTTTCTTGTAGTAAAGCAATAATTTTATCAATCCAAACTGAATAAATCAACTGCACACAGTGTCACATGCTCAGTTGATGCAAATTATTATTTATTAACTGGAATTCACTCTATTAAATCAAAGGCTATAGTTAAAGCTGCGAAGTAATGGTTTCCAGCATGTTATTCTTACATAAATTTACATATAATTTGTTCAAGTATACATTTGTAATCAATTTTAAAAGACGTTGCGGGTGTGACTTTAATTAAATGTCACACTCCGCAACAGGAGCATGTCACGCCCGCAACGCTCAATAATTATAATTAAAATATTAATTAACTTTTTTTGTGTCTGTAATTCAAAATATCTTAATAAACTATTTTTGAATACAAAGTTTCATAACTTTAAGTCAAAAAAATTTTCTGTAGAGATATAAATGTAACTTTTTGTTGCGGGTGTGACATAATAATTAAGAGTAATTAAATATGCTTACCTTTTGTAATGAAGATTAGTGAACACTTCTCTGCAGACAAAACCTCTCAATAATAGCTGTCAGATCATATATATCCAAGTTTAGAGATTTTCAGAATGTTTGTTCAGCTGTAGGACACCATGAAATATAAAGATATTTGCCGCAGTCTATTTTACAAAGTCATAGTGTCACTTTATTAATTAAAATAAGTATGCTAATGACAAAAATGTAATTCTTTTTTGATAAAATATGAAATAGTACACTCTTAACAGTTAATATGCAAAATTTCAATCATATTTAAAGAAATTTAAATTTTCATCCTCATGTCCATTTTTTTGTGGATTGGGCGATAGACGGTATATTATTGCATTGAAAATGCAGCTAAATTTATAATTGAAAAACTAGTTAGATGTGCCAGTCCCAAAACTTTCTTCTTTCTCATGCGTACATTTATTAGTTCAAAAATTAGTTACACATGTTAATAATTTAATATTTTTAATTCAATAGTATACCAACTTTTAGTTTCATTTTAATTTCTGCTTCAATCAATTAATCGGAGTAAAAACGAGTTAATATGGACTTTAACCTTATTCTGTTATCATCAGCTTGTTGCAAAAAAAACCTGTTTAGTAAGACGCGAGTTCTCATCTCTGCACGAACCGATGCACAGTAAAACGACAAAAAATTAAGAAAATGACATAAAAAGCGCTACGCTATCACAATGCTCCTTTCCCACGGAATATTTCCAAATTCAAGGAAGATCTGCTGGCTATAGACAAAAACATACACAAAAAATTTGGTTCAATTCTGTACATAAATTTATACATTTTTCGATGGTACAATAATAAAAACAGGTCAGAAATGGCTTTTACAGAGCCCCCTTCCGGAAGAATTTTTTTTTTTCAAATTTAAGAAGGACCTGCGGACCATAGTCAAATAATTACAAAAAAAATATTTCCTAAATTCTATGCTTAAATTCATACGCTTTTAAGCGGTACAATAATTAAAATGTCACAAAAATTGCTATTACAGCGACCCCTTCCAGTGATTTTTTTCGCGGACTTTCTAGTCATAGCCAAACACTTACACAAACAATTTGGTTCCATTGTATGTATAATTTCATGCACTTTTAGGTGGTGCAAATTGAAAATGGCACAAAAATCGCTATTACAGCGCCTTCTTCCGGCGGATTTTATCGAATTCAGAGAGGATCTACCAGCCATAGCCAAACACTAACACAAAATATTGCTTCAGTTCTCTTCATAACTTTATACTGTTTTCGGTGGTAGAATATTGCAAATGGCACAAAATTCGCTATTGCAATGCCTTTTTCCGGCGGGTTTTTTTCAAATTCAGGGAGTAAAAAATATTTTTTTTTATCTGATTCTGAAAAAAGTGTCTGTAAAAATGTGATATACCGAATATATTCCTGTTTAAGGGGATTCTCCACTCACTTGAAAACACACGCTTCATAATGTTAAACTAAAGGGCGGGTTGATTTCGAATTTCTCGCTTAAAAGTAATATTTATTAAACAGTTTTATTAATAGGACAAATGAGATAAAACTTTAATATTGCTGTTTTTATTTTTTTTTTTAAATTTTTTTTTTGTTGCAGATTTTTTTTTTAAATTAAAGATACTTTCGTTTTTAAAACTAAACATAACTCTCTTAAAAATAAATCTTTTCATTTTAATAATACCCTTAAATCGAAAAAGTTAAAAATAATCGTATTAAAGATATCCTATGCAAAAGGAAAAAAAATTAAGAATAATTGGTTTTAAACGAGAAATTCGAAAAATACCAGCCCATTGGTATTGGTTTGATACCTGCCCATTGGTTGGATTTAGTTTTAATATGTTTAGTTTTAGTCCATGACTGTTATTTTCACGTGAGTGAAGAGTCCCTTTTAATGAAGGATTTTCTGAAAAATTTTGGCAATCAAATTGGGTGTCAACTTAAACGTGACTCAATTAAAAAAGCAAGTACAAAATTTTGAATGGTGCAAAATTCTAGCTTTTTATGTGAATGAATAATAAAATAATGTATAAAATATACATATAGCAATAATTTATCATTAAAAATTGAATGATTTGTTTTTGTTTATTTTCAATTTTTTCGCATTGAAAAATGAAACATTTAGTTTGATTTTGAGCAAACTTTAAGTAAAATAAAAAGAATATTGCCCAGTTAAACTGAATGGCATTGAGCTCACAGGCTATGTACTAATTGTAATTACAGCCTTGTATTTTCATTAATTCCGTTCGAAAAAAACATTAAGAAGGGGAAACGGCTCTTCCCTTTCTGCTTTTTTATACTTAATCATTGAACCTCCTAAATTATCAAGGACATGCTTTATCATATAAGAATCTATATCCAAAATTCAGAGCAAATCGGATAATTCTTAATAAAAACCCATTTAGCATTTATATAATTTAAAAGGAGTTATTCCCCTCTTTTATACTTAACCATTAAACTTCCAAAACTATTCAGAGATTTGAACGAAATCTGACAATTCTGCTTGAAAAATCCATTTATACAAGTTAAGGGGAGGGGCATTAGAGCCCCAGTTCCCCCTGTTTATGCTTATTCAATGAACACCTAATAACAGCCACGGATTCGCCTCATCAGAATGATCCTATATCTAAGTTTTGAACGAAAACTGTTAATTCTGCATGAAAATCCCGTTTATATCAATTAAGGGGAGGGGCATGAGCCTCCCGTTCCCCCTGTTTATACTTATTCAATGAACACCTAATAACAGCCACGGTATCGCCTCATCAGAATGATCCTATATCTAAGTTTTGAACGAAAACTGTTAATTCTGCATGAAAATCCCGTTTCTATCAATTAAGGGGAGGGGCATGAGCCCCCCGTTCCTCCTCTTATACACATCGAATGAACTCCAAAAACTAATCAGGGAAGCACCTTATCAGGATATACTTATATACAAAATTTCAAGTGGATCCGATAATTTTATCATGAGTTATCGCGTTACGCACGAACGAACGTACGAACATACATATGTGAGCTAAAAAAGGAATCTACTTATACGCAGGTTTTTCATTTTTAGAAAAATTTCCATGTGGAAGTTAGGGGATAAAATTGTATGGAAGTATATACGGTAATGATCAGTTTTTTATTGACAACGTCATCCTTCATATTTAAATGTATTTTCCACAAATCAATTGAAAAAAATCTTACTTATAAAAACAGACCAAAAAAGAAAGTCTGAAGGACATCTGATTTGTCCAAAAATTCCATTACTTAAATGATAAAATTTAAATCAAATTTTTACAGTATGAACACTGCAATAATACTATGCATAAATATTTATTATTTAAATCGATATTTTTTTCTTATTAGGATAATTTAATTTAGGATTTATATTAAATCTGAAAACAATGAATATTTAAAATTTATGGAAATAAACGTTAAAGGTGATTTAATCTAATTCCATTTTAGCCTATATCATAAATTATCTACTGCTGCTTCTCTTATGCTTAAAGAAAGAAATGTGAATAATATAAAGTACTCTATATCAGTAAATGGTACTGTTGACAAATTCGAAATTTCATGTGATCTTGAGAATAGTAATATTCAGACATTAATTAAATTTCAATGACCATTTGTTAGTGTTTGTAATTCGAGGGGCAGGATGATTTTTGTTGCATAAAATGAATATTTTAAAATTTCAAGCTTTTTTTTAATTAACTAAGGCAAATATTTTTCTTAATAAAAAAGATTGATTTTTTCTCTACATTATTTATATTTAGTATTGTATCTTAATTATCTTCTTTATTTTAACATTTTCTATATTATATAATGCATTTTATTTAACTTTTTTGTAATAATTTCTTGCTTTTTAACTATTTATTTATTTAAATATTTTACTTAATTATTTTAATGTTTGAATTTATTATATGCATTCATTACAAGGCTTAACAACTAATGAAATTAATGTTTCAAAAATGTAAACAAATCAATGACTAGAAATCCGCAAAATTCTAAAATCCGTACAACCCCTGGTCCCAAGCTTTGCGAATTTGAGGGAGTCTACTGTATATTAAACAGTCTTCATCTTAAAAGGTTTCAATAACAAAACGTTTCTGTATGAGAAGGATGCAAGTTATTTTTTATAGTTAGTTTTGGAACTCTTTTTAATAGCAAATATGAATTTCATCATCTGAAACTAAACAATATCTCATTCAAACCAAACTTATGTCGCATAAGAAATGAAACAGCTCAAAACAAACAACCGGACATCTGCAAATGATGATCGATTGTCTGGCCATGTCCATTTATGAATTTGGTGAGCCAATCAGAATGGCTCTTATGCTAGAATAGAAGTCTAGTGAAAATAGAAATGTCACAAAACTATTATTATTATTATTATTATTAAATGAAGAAATACAGAATAAAAATGAAATTATGTCAAATAATTTTTTATTTCAAAATATGTACACGCTGCAACGAAAATAGGATAACATAAAAAACAAACATTACACTAAGTGACTGATAATTATGTTATTAAAGATGATTTTAAATTAATTCTAAATAAGAGGCCGATTCTTCTCACCATATAAATATATAAAAGAATAGTGAAACTCTTCACAAAATCACTTCAGCGCAACTTCCATTTTCAAAAACATACATTAATCACTAAAAGTTAATATGTAAATGAGTAATAAATAGTTGCACTACAGAACTACATACAGAAAGCACATTTTAGTGAATCCAAAAAATTCACACTAATTTTATAAAATAAATTCTTGAAACAATGTAAAATATATCATAAAATATTTTTGAATACAAACCAAAATAGAATATAATTATTTTCAGAATCCTTCTGAATAACAAGAAACACTGCAAAACTGATTTTAAAAAATAAATTTGCAAAATCAGGGTTCTCGATGATGCAACGCGCCAAATTGCGACTAAAATCTTCATTTAGCGAATTTATTCTTTTTCGTTTTCATACATATGCATATATATATAATATATACATATTTTTTATGTTTGTAGTGGATAATTGAAATTATATTAATAACAATCGCTATCACAATTATAAAAAATTGGGTTATTTTAGAACTCTTTTAAAAAAGGGTGTATATTGAAGGATTTAAGATTTTTTTTTTTTTTGTGCTACATGGCGAATCTATTATGTTAATACTTAATTCATTTGGCAAATGTTTTTTATTTTTAATTAGCCAAATTACTAATGTTGGTCAAATGTCAGCGAGAACACGGTGCAATATGACATATCGGTGTTATATACCAATTACATGCAAGTCTAGTTAATTCACGTGGCTAAGAACACAAGACAATTCAATTAAAGTCTAGCTAATTTTAAAGTATGTAATAAAGTTTTATAAGAGGAACTGGATGAAGAAACAAAATTTTCGAACAGATTTTTTTCTACTTTATTGGTAATGACAAATTTTAATAAATTCATGTATCTTTATAAAATAAAAATCTGTTAGCTAAATAAAAAGCAGTTTTTTACAATTAATTATATTTTATTTTTGATATTACAGAGGAGTTGAGAGTAGCTGAACATGAAAGAAATATATTTTTTAGTTTGTAAAAAAACCAGTTTTATAGTCAAAGAATTCATTGTTAAATGCTCTTCAACACGAGTCATTTAAGTTGAAAGCAGCAGTTGTACTTTATAAGCGAATATTATAAACCTTTAAGTATACAAAATGTAAAAGAATAATGAGAAATTTTGGGATTTAAAAAAATATATAAAACAAGATAAATATAAAAATGTCTTTGTCGTAGTTGATATTTATACTTCTAATAAGCAGACTTATTATTTTAAATTTCAAATACATTCATCGAGTACTTCATTTAACAGACAGTGACTTGAAATGCCTATTTCATACTAGAATATGTCGTGGCTCCTATTAAAAATAATTAACAGAAAATAACAAATTAACACTTTAATTACAAATAAAAAAATCATTGTGTATCTCCCACAAAAGGTTTCACATCAGTATGAATAAACAGATGCTTTCTTAAATTACCCTTTTGAGAGAATTTCTTGTTGCATATCTCACAAGAAAAAGGTTTCTCACCAGTGTGAGTTAAGAGATGTTTCCTTAAATTGTTCTTATCAGTGAATTTTTTGTTGCATATTTCACACGAAAAAGGTTTCTTGCCTGTATGAATCAAGATATGATTGTTTAAAGTAGTCATATGAGAGAATTTTTTGTTGCATATCTCACACATAAAAGATTTCTCACCAGTATGGATTCTCAACAGATGCTGGCTTAAAGAACACTTATCAGAGAATTTTTTATTGCATATCTCACATAAAAAAGATTTCTTACCAGTATGAATCAAGAGATATCTGCTTAAAGTACTCTTTGGAGCAAATTTTTTGTTGCATATGTCACACACAAACGGTTTCTGACCAGTATGAATTAATTGGTGTCCTTTTAAATTATGTTTATGAGAGAAATTTTTGTGGCATATATCACATGAAAAATGTTTCTCGCCAGTATGAGTTAATAGATGTGAGGTTAAATGACTCTTCTGAGAAAATCCTTTGTTGCATACCTCACAAACAAACAATTTTCTTTGCTGTGTGTCAGAAGTTGCTTTTCCAAAAATTTCTTGTTTAGAAGTATTTTGCTGCATATTTCAAACTTTTCCTGAAAAATAAATTTAAGAGGAAGTGAACACAGAAAACTGAGGTGAAATAAAATTTGAGCTATAGTATTAAAATCTACAATATAATCCCAGTTACCTTATGTTCATATAAAAAATGGTGAATCAGATGAATTTCCTAATTTTATAAATATTAAAATATAATGAATAAAATATAAATAGATATGTTAAATAATACATGTAAAAAATAAATCATTAATAGCTACTATTATAAAATAATACATCTCTTTTGAGCTTCTGTAGCTTTCTTTCCTTTATTGAATAGTAAAAGTAAAAGATGCCGAAAATATTTGCTTTCCATATTAACATTGACCCTCAGTTAACAGATACAAACAATATCACATTATATGTGTTTAGAAAGCAAACTCAATATCACTGCTATAGTAACTAGAAGTATACAGAATGGAATACAACATGTGAAGCTGTATCCAGGAAATTAAATTTTCACTAGATACACTATGATCAGATTTACTGCACCGAAAGAATAGAAATCCTGTATGTTTTTTAGATATCTATGATGCAATTTTAACTATGAGACACTCATTTGTTTTCAGATAAATTTTGCGAAACACAAAAATAAAAATATTTATGTTGTACATTTGACACATTAGGAATGAATGAAAGTTATTTTAAATTCATTGCATTCATTCAGAGATATAATTTTAATTCATTGCACATCACATATATCAAGATGCTGTGATTAATGCTTATTTTAACACTTCCAAGCAATAAATTCGATGGCAGCACCATCTAAAATAATGTAATTTTTTTATACATTCTAAAGCATTACAAAATATATGTCATTTTCACACTATATGCTTCCAGACATTGTATCACTGCTATCAAATAGCAAAGTGCCAAGAACACTGATTAAATTCATTCAAACAAATTTACATAATGCTCTCTATGTGTGAAAACTGAAATTACTTCCTTACCAGCCTAATAAATGATTAATCAGTGGGAAAATATTATAAATAAATTAACTGACACACTTTGTGATGTCTAGGCCTCTCAATTCTTTGAAACGAGTTTGAAAGCTTATATTCTCGGTTTATATTAAAATTTTAAAAGAAAGAATATCTGAAAATGTACTTTCAGAATGGGTCCATATTGTGTTAGACAGCGTAGACCAGGTCTGTCGCACAGTATGTTTTAAAAAAACTTGGGATTCCTGCTGCCTATGACCAGGTGTGCTGTGCACATGCTAGAAAATATTGTTTTTCCACTTTACACAGACAAAGGGCATAGATTTTTAATTAAAAAACCGAAATGTGTCCATACTTCCTGTGCATCCATTTAGCAGGGATGCAGTGTATGCCTTGCAAAATCTGTATCTTCTACTTTTTTATTGCCTGGGTGCGCAACATGTTCTAAACAATCCACCTTCCGAATGAAACTCCAGCTTGTCTACTCACTGCTACCAGCATTGTACAGCAAAATCCTTTAGTTTTCCCCTTTCACTGTCAGGCGGTGCAATATGTTTTACATGAATATATGTTCCCAATGCCTGGTGTAGATTTTGTTAAAGTGTTTCATAATCTATGCCATATGCATGATTCTCGTTCTTTATAATTATGTTTCCTTCTTTGCAGAGGATGTTAGATTTATAGCAGATGGATGAAAATATAGGTGTTACAGTTCTCAGAATGTGTTGGAAAGTGTTTCATAATCTATGTTGTATGCCTAGTTTTTCGTTCATTATAATTATGTTTTGTTCTATGCACAGGAATGCAGATTTACTACAAATGGGTTAAATTGAGAGGCGTTACATTATTAAGATGTGTTGAAAAATGATTCATAATCTTTCTTGTGCTCATGATTTTTGAATCTGTTTAATTGTGTTTTGTATTTTGCATAGAATTGATCGAATTACTGTTGATGGAGACTTTAAAATACTTGTATTACAGTTTAATGAAACTATCCATTTTGTTTTAATTAGCATAAAAACGATAAATTTAAAAAAAAATTACAGTAAAAAAAGTTTTAAACTATCCTTTACCTAAAAAAATCACAGCATAGAATTCAGAACAAAAATTCCAAAAATGAAAATAAACTTTAAAAAAAACTATGACCAAATAATTAAAGTATATTATGTATTATTATCATTACATTACAGATCCGATCAACTATGTTACACTATATAGTTTTAGAAAATTAAGGATTTATTTAATCAATAAAATCGTCATCATGCTTAACACAATAGTGATTGACCTGTCTCTATGAATATGTAAATACCCATTACTCTTGCAAGAGTTACACTGCAAGAGTTACACTGTTTTTATTTCAGCTTGGAAGACATCATGAGTTCCAAGAGAGTCCCGAATTGTAGGAATCTGGATGCTATTTAGACCAAGAAATGGCAGCAAAGGTAATCACCTCATTGAGTTCACAGATTAAAATCTAAGATTAGTTAAATTTCGATTTGCACATTAAAACACAATCGGTCTACCAAGTCCTATCTTGTTGGTAAACACTCAAAGACCTGGTTTTAGGGGTTGACTCGAAGGTTTACCATTGTGCTTTCCTGCACCCAAAAGTATAAATACATGGATGACTGGGAGCAGGAAAACATTATGGTAAGCCTATGAGTCGGTCTTTAAATCAGATTTTTATGCATTATTCATCAAGGTATGACTTAGCAGTCTGATTGCATCTTAATATGAGAATCAAGGTTTAACTAATTCTAGGTTTTCATCCATTAATTCGATGAGGTTAATGTTTCTGCTGCAGCCTCCCAGTCTAATTGCAAAATACCGTATTTACTCGTGTATAGGGCGCACGCGTGTATAAGGCGCACCCCTACTTTACAAGTAAAAATGGCGATTTCTTGAAATCTCGTATATAACACGCACCATAAATTTGATACCCTAATGAAGAATGATCAAATGAATTTCAGTAAAAAAAAAAGTCGAAACAAACATTACACCAGACCAGAAAGCAAGACGAAAATGCATTTTTAGACTTCAGATTGTAAGATAATGAAGGGGAATATGAATAAGTGATGGTAAAGAGAATTGCTAATTAGCTTTTAGATAATGTCATTAGCTCTGTTGTATAAAAAACTGAAAGGAATGAAATAAATATCCAGTAATACGTCAATTAAGTAACATTTACCGAGTTTTAATATCTTCTTTGAATAATTTCTTCTTTCATATGTATATCGTTAGACTGCATTCAACAGTAAAAAATATTCTGTGTATAAGACGCACCTAGGACTTTTGCCCTAATTTTTTGGCAAAAAAGTGCGCCTTATACACGAGTAAATACAGTATAACTGATGACTTGCACAATAGATGTATCTAAATTTTGGATTCTTTTGGTGAATTTTAGGCTGGATGAAACTGACATAATCAGCCAAATCCCTCAAATGCCTATGCCACACATTTAAATATGTCAAGACGTAGAGTTCATTACAACATTTTAATAATACATGAGTTAAATATTCGCCAGACTAAGTCATTTACTTGGATGAAATTTTAAAGATCTTCTTGAAATACAGTTTTGGTTAATTTTATAATTATTCCGCATATCTAACACAAAGAGAAAACTCTTCTATGCTTGAAATGACCTTGTTTTGTCAGCAATCAAGATAAAATAGATGACAATTTTTATTTTGATAGTTCTTCATTAACTACATCAGAGTATTTTTGATGATTTCATTTCTGAATGTATCGGCTGAAGTTACTAGCATTTCTATTATGGCTATTTATAAAATGCAATTTCAAGTCATCTTCTCCAGATTTTGCCTAAAATTTTAAAAGTTCTCTTAACTTAGTCTTTTTTTTTCATCGATTTTTCTAGAGGATCCCTATCATGTCACCCTAATAACGGTATCACACATGCCCTATTCGCCGAACTTTTCCCCCCAACACAACATTACAGCCAGCAAAAAGTTGCCTGACCTTGATATGGAGGAGAATCTGCTGGCTATTCTTGCTTACTAAACATTTCCCGTACTGCACAGAAAATGTTGGACATTCATTCAGCGCTGATCAACTGACCAATAGGAGCGGAGCGAGAAATTAAATAACCCAGCAAGAAGTTTGAAAAACCTGTTTACTGAACACTCAGCAAAATAAACGATCATGTTTTGTAAAATGCTTGCCGCAAAATCTTTCTCCGTGTGATACAGCTCTAAGGCAGAAAGTGGCATCTTTTGCTCTACACAAAATAAGATTGTATGAAAATTAGATGTTTCCTCCTAAAAATGCTATAGGGGCACTGTGGAAAACTGCCAAAAAAATTCTACGTAGGAATATCTATTTTTAAAACTAAAAATAGTTCTAAACACAAAGAAAATTTCTCAGGCAAGTAGACTAACTACTCTGTGAAAATTTTCTTCTTGTTAATGATTCATAAGTAAACAATTTAATGTAAAGTTGTTCAATGAAGAGCCTGAGAGATGCTATCCATCGTTGTGCCTTTTGATAACTTATTTTCGATACCCTAATATTTTTCTTCACACCATTTCTTGTGAAAATTTCCTGTTATTATTATTTTTCTGTTTAAAAAATACTTTTAACAATTATAACACCATTTTCAATGATACTTTCTTCAAAATAATTAATTTTTATAATATTTTGCATCAAAGGCGGCTATTAAACTTTTTGGCTCTCCACAAAACATTTTAACATACTAAACTTTAAATTTTCATTATATGTGTGATAATAATGATAGTGAGGACAATATAACGTTGCCAACCATATGGTAATTTTAGATTCCATCTCCCCCTTACGATATCGTACATTAACATTCTTGCATCCTCCTCTTTATTCTCGTGCATAATGATATCATTAGCAATGTTTAAAAACTCTTTTTATTTTTACATTTTCTTTATTAATTTTTTTAAAGTTTTTAGTGATATATAGATAGAATTATTATTTACATGCTTTAAAAAAATCAATAAAATTCACTATATGAAATAATTTTATATAAATTAAAAATACATCAAACTTAGTTTTTAACATTGCATCAATGTTGTCATTTGTTAGCAAAATACACTCTGGAATCATACCCTATAATAAACAGGTTTTTCTATGACATAACCCGATAGTCTAGAAAAAAGCTTATCGCATCAAGATTTGTAGATGGAAAATCACTAATCTTTATCAATTTTCTCAAAATGCAAAGAAATAGCAGTTAATTAATATTGTTTATTGGATAAAATAAACTGACTTATAACTAATATGTACAGTCCTGGAAAAAAAGTAAACATCCGTGCTAAATCCACAACAAATTATTGTAGAAAAAAGTTACTGGTGCCAGGTGATTGGAAATAGCTTATTTTTAAATGATGTATATAAAATTTGCTTAGGAAACCATCTACATATTAAAATGATTCTAAAATTTATTTTTTCAATGGAAATACCCATTTTTAACAAGATATTTCAAATCCTTAGTTAAAACTATGCATAGACACCAAATTTAAAATCATTTGAATGATAAGTTTTTGAAATATAAACATTAAAAATTTAGTGCTTCTAATGTTAAATTACATTTTTATATTTTTATTAATATCTCCTGAAATTATGCTTCTAATGCGCTAAGTTTTTAAAGCAATAATACTAAATTACCCAAACATCTGTATGTTGAATTTTTAATTTTTATAATTTTATTTTATGAATTATAAAATTACTGTTTGATTTTTTTTTTTGATGGAGTTTATAGGGTCCTGTTTTATGTTAACCCAAAATTTCAAATTTTTATTCAAAGTAGTTTACAAATTATGCTATAAAAAAACGGCAAAATTATGGTTTAAGGGATCGTCTACGATAGAAGTGATTAGATATTTGAAGCCTATTGAAGATATTTGTCTGCCTTTTTTTATTTGGTGGTTCACTTATGGTAATTAATTTCACTCAATTATTTTCACTTATGGTAATTAAGGGAAAGTTACTGGAAAACTTAGAGAGAATGTTACACTCCTTCTAAGGGAGGGAAAGTTATTTTTATTTTGATATCATTATCATTCTTCATCAAACCAGAATTTTTCTTTTTATGGTATTTTTGTTACATCAGTAGTCTTTTACTTTTCCTTTCTTCTATCTTCAAAAAAAGAAATTACATCGTAATTGAAATTTTCTTTCACTTCTGATTTTCACGGTTTGTCCAAGTAGACCCATTTGAAAAAACACCTAAAAAAATCCATTGTGGGTTTTTTAGAAATTTGTTTGTGCTTTCAGAACTGTATCATTATTTAATTTAGGGTAATAAAATACAAAGATAAATACCAATTTAAGTATATTTAAAGGAAAAAGAGAGATATAAAGGATTTTCTAAGCAGAGATAAAACGGCCGAAATAGAAATTATCTGTAAAGAAGGAAGATTTTCATGCGTGTCATCTGAAATGTATCTAAATGGTTTAAATCCTAATGCATGCCGAATGGTGGCACCCTCCTGATTGCTTGCATTCTTATACAGTAGAATATCTTTTTAATGTAATTCCACGTAACGCACAACTTTTCAGATGTAAACAATGAATTTTGTCATGAAGAAGCATCTAAATTTCAAGATTGTAAAAAACTGTTACCGTCTAGAAAACTAAATTTAATGCATTAGTTGAATTTTATCTCCTTTATTTAGAACTTTTTAATCAAACAATTTACTATTATAGTAAATGTTTTTTTTTTTTTTTTTTTTTTTTTTTTTTTTTTTTTTTTTTTTTTATGAGCAATATAATGCATGATTTGGGTCCAGGTCTATCTGGACCCTCTTTAAAAAGTATATTTTTGAAAACGTGGAATGATCTTAATGATACAAATGCAGTCAAAGTTCTGTAATCCGCACAAGTTGGATCTAAAGGGTGTGCGGATTATGGAATATTGTGAATTATAGAGCATTATATGGTTTATACGGCCTTTTATTATTCCTAGACAGCATTTTAATTCTATAATCAATATAATATGAAAAGATAAATATGAAATCTAATAATTAATTTAATATGTTATCTCGAAAAATGTCTTTTTAAAGTTGTTTTACAGAAAAAATGATTTATAGTTGCATTTAAATAAAAATAATTTCAAATATTCCATAATACAGTTTGTTTTGACTGTGAATAAAGTAAAATAATTATATTAACAAAAGTAGATGTTTTATTATGATTTTTTTTCTTCAATTCTTTATTATTTGTTTTAAAAAATCATTTTTCGAGGACGAATTTGTGAATTTTCTTAACTGTTTATTTCATAGTTTATATTTGAAAAGCAATGCGAATTATAGAAAATTGCGGATTACCGATCCTTGAATGTAATTATAATCCGGATAAGGTAATGTAATCTAAAGTATTTTGATATGTTTCATACATACTTGGTTATATTTATGAGGTAAAATTAGTGATGTATGAAATGTGTTCCATATAATGCAAAATTCTACATAATGCACAGTCTTGCGTTTTTACGTTTGTGTTATACAGATCTTCTACTGTAATAGCTTTTAAGATTAATCATAGCATTTATTATCCAGCTTCAGTGTTCAATGAAAGTGTTATACAGGAGTTTTCAACACATAAATGGTGGTAGATTGTGGCAAAAAAAAAAGAGTGAAAAAGATAAGTTTACTCCTGGATTTTGTCAATATTTCTTCTTCTTCTTTTTTTTTTTTTTTTTTTTTTTTTTTTTTTTTTTTTTTTCACATTCAGCACCAGTTACCTCCATTTCAATTAAATAACACGTTTCTGCATTTGATCTGATTTGGAGGAAATTACAAAATCGTTTAAAGGTTAATAAAGGAGTAAAACTAATAAAAGTGTAACAACATTTGCAATCTAAATTTTCAAATATGACTAACACTGATTTCTGTGAAAATCGAATTTAACATTTAAAACTATCACAGTATACATGAAGCAAATTTTGTTAAACTTTTCAAATATATATTATGAATCCCATTTTTTTTACCACCCGCTAAATAAAAGAGTTGCCTTCAACTGTTTTCTGATTTGAAGTGAATGAAAGAAACTGTATAAATTTAGTATGTTTAACTTAAGGTTAGAATTATGAATAAAGAAATCTACTTTTGGTTCACTTGTATATCCTTAGTTGTCCTACAAACCAGTTCTGTGAAGCTTTTTAAATCAACTTGATTTTATTTCTTTTTATGTCTTTTTTGTTAATTCATACTTAATTTAAAAAAATTACACCTAGGTTTCAGTGATGAATTACTTAGAAATTACATCAAAGTCATTGGAAAGTCGCAATATATAACTAGCTAGAGAAAAAAATGTTTAGAGCCCATCTTTATATTTGTCTGTTTTCGAAGACTACCTAAAAATTCATTCACAAGTGGTGAGAAAAATGATGCATTTGTACAACCTTGGGTACCACTTGCAATTAAATAAGGATATAAAATAAAAAAATCGTTTGCTGCTGAGTTCAGTCAATACTAAAATAATATAGCCTATAACTACTAAACTAACCCAATAAAAGTTTAAAACTCACAGTAAACAAGACTGCAATTTAAACTAATTGGATGTGACAATCCCAAAAGTTTCTTCTATCTCATACGTACATTTTATATTAAAAAAATAGTTACTCATTTTAATGCTTTAATAATTTTAATTCAATACCATACCAACGTTGATTTTAATCTTAAATTTCTGCTTCAATCAATTAATCGGAGTAAAAACGAATTTCCGTCACTGCACGAGCCGATGGACAATAGAAAGACAGGCAGACTTTTTTTTTCAAATTCAAGGAGGACTTACTTGCCTTACCAAAAAATAATCATATACAAAAAATTTAGTTCAGTTCTAGAACTAACTTCATACACTTTTATGCGATGCAATATTGAAAATGGCATAAAATTCGCTATTGCAGCGCTCCCTTAAGGCGAATTTTTTTCCAGATTCAGGGTGATCCAACTAGCCATAGCCATACACTTACACAAAAAATTTCGTTCAATTCAATGCATAACTTCATGTACTTTTGGTCGGTACAATATTGAAAATAACACAAAAATCGCGATTACAGCGCCCCCTTTCGACAGATTTTTTTCAAATTCAGGGACGACCAACTAGCCATTGTCATATACATACAGAAAAAATTTGGTTCAATTCGATGCATAACTTCATATACTTTTGGTCGGTAAAATATTGAAAATGGCAAAAAAATCGCGATTGCAGCGCTCCCTTCCGGCGGATTGTTTTCAAACTCAGGGGGGACCTGCTTGCCACAGCCAAAAACATTCACAAAAAATTTGGTTCAATTCTAAGCATAACTTCATACACTTTTTCATGGTAGAATGGCGACATACACACAGACATTTTGTAAAAACATTTTTTTTGGAATTTAACCCTAAAACGTGTAAATCCGTCGAAAACTGAAAGTCAAAAAAAAAAATTTCGATTACAATATTTTCTTCTATTAAAGATAAAAGAAAGTAAAAGTATGACCTATATAATAAATTTATTAATCTTTCAATTACGGCAAAAAGAAAAAAATATACCTAAATCATTTTTAAATTAGATGGAATTTGCATAAGTAGAAAATCATTTTGTTTCGCTTATGCATTAATTATATTTTATTTTATAAGAAAACAAAAACTTTTAGTTCAAGGCACAGAACAAACTGAGGCGACCATTATGAATAATGAAGGAATGAATGAATATGAATTATGAATAAATAGGAAGTTTACTGAAATTCCGTTTTGTTTTAATTTTTGTCTTTAAAACATATTTTAGTCAATCCTTAACATGAAGTATATTGCAGCATGCTCCCTTAAATATGCATAGCTTGAGACCAGAAGTTTTGTGAACATTAGAATTTTGTGGATTTCTGGTCATTGCTTTATTTTTTTAAACATTAATTTTAATGTTATCAATTAATGCAATCAAAATTATAATGAATGCTTACAATATAATAAAACATTAAACTAAATAAGTAAGGTAGTAAACTAAAAATAATAAAAATTTAGATAAATGAAAATGATTGAAATATTAAAAACAAAGGTATAAATTATGTATAGTTAAATATTCATCATAAAGATGAAATGCATTTATCCTAAATTACGCAATGAAACTTTCCTCATAAAGGTATCCTATTAATTAATATTGACACAAAAAAAAGGAAATTTTATTTCAGGTTTAGGCTGACTCAATATTCAAAAAAGTTTGGTAAATCCATAAATAAATTTGGTAAAAAGATTGTGATGACCAGTGATATCAGCAATCTCTTGAATATTTTTCAGAAATAAATTTGGTAAATAGATTGTGATTGCCAATGTATCAACAGTATTTCGAATTTTTTCAGAAATAAATTATTCTTTCTTCATGAAAAAACATGAATTCAATAACCTTAACAAAAATTACAAAAATGAAAAATTTATGGAATTGATATAAAACTAAAAAAGTCAAATTTTATCCCTATATCTGAACTGAATGTTTCATTGTTTACATCTGTAAATTATATGAAGATTTGAGGAAGTCTACAGTATTGCCATATTCTTTAGTATGTAAAGTATAGTGCTACCATATATTCAACTTTAATTTTTACATATAATTTGATAAATAATGTGTATTTTAAGTTCTTAAAGCAATCATCTTTGGGTTTGAAGTTTGAATGCAGATGGCAGGAAAAAAAATAATTTGAAGCAACATGTCTGACAAAAAGCCTAAAATGGCATTTAAGTGGTACGTTTTTGATTAATTTTTCAAAAATTTTATTGAAATAAAACAAAATACAGAAAACTATCCTAAATCTGCACAGCTTGGGATCAGAGTTTGTGCGGAATTTAGAATTTTGCAGATTTCTGGTGATGGGTTTGCTTACATTATTTAAACAATAATTTGAAAGCAATTAATAATATTATCAAAATAATAATGAATGCTTACAATGTAGTAAAACATTAAATTAATTAATTAAGGTATTAAACTAAAATAATAAAAATTTGGATAATAAAATGAATTAAAATATTAAAAGCAAAGGTGAAATAAATAATCAACAAAGCATAACTAAACATTCATTATTTTAAGGATGAGATGCATTTTTCCTAAATTATTTAATTAAAATTGCTCCATGCAAGTGCACTACTAATTCACATAACAATCATAAAATAAGGAAGATTTATTTCAGGTTTAGCGAGACTTAATAATAAAAAAAGCTTGATTGATACATAAATACATTTTCAAAAAGGTTGTGATTACCAGAGATATCAGCAATATATTAAATTTTTTCAGAACTATATTTATTCTTCATTCGTGAAAAAGCATGAATTAAGTAATATTAATGAAAATTACAGGTTATAAATGTATAGAATTCATATAAAAATAAAAAAGACAAATTTTGTTCCTATATCTGAATCTAAAGTTTCATTGTTTCCATCTGTAAATTATATGCGGATTTTAAAGAGTTGCAGATTTGAGGGAGTCTACAGTACATGTGATATTGAGATACAGTAGACTCCCGCGAATCTGCACAGCTTGGGACCAGAGGTTGTGTGGATTTTAGAATTTTGCGGATTTCTGGTCATTGCTTTGTTTACATCTTTTTAACAGTAATTTAAATGCAAATTAATAATGACATTTCAGCGATAAAGAATGCTTACAATGTAATAAAATATTAAACTAAGTAATAATTAATATAATAAAAATTTACATAATTTTGAAAATTATTAAAATATTAAAAACAAAGGTCAAGTTATTAATGTATCATTAAATATTCAGTATAAAAATTAAGTATATTTTCCCCAAATTTTCTGCACAAGGAAGTTCAATGCTGATTGGTTTTATCATAAATTGAGGAATTAAAATCATGGTTGCAGATCTGATACCACAGGCATCATAATGGAATTTTTGCTACCATTTAATTTGAACAGAAAATTCTGTATTTCTTACCATTAACTTTGTACTTAAGTTACTTGTTTTACTTTTCATTTACATTAAATTAAAAATTAATTGCTGTGTGCAAATTTTTATGGTTTGTATTTAATTTTTGGCAAAAACAATAGAAAATCTCTTTGAAAATAGCTGTTATCATTTTTTTTTTTAATTTAAAATGAACTATGCTTGATGTTCACTAAAAATTGGAAATTTCCAGCGTTAAACCTTCACTGAATTATTTTGATACTGTCACAAATATTTATCTGCTTACTATACTTATTCGTTCTATGTTCTTTGCATTTTTGGATGTTTGATATTTTGCAGTAACATGTCACATTAATTTTATTTTTAATTCTTTAAATGTCTTGATGAAAATTAACTCTAATTTAAAAGTTAACTTAATATTGAAATTGAAAAAAAAATAAAGTAAATTAAAATTAAATTTATAAATTAACTTTCAATTGAAAAATAATTGCTGTGTAAACTTTATTGTTCTTTTTAAAATTTTTGTCAACAAATTTTGACAAAAATGTAGGAAATCTTATGGGAAATGGCTGTTACTAATGGTATGTTTTTAGTTGTGTTCATAATTATGTAAATACATAACAACTATAGTCGTCATTCAATCCGTCTGTCTGTCCACCCACACATAACAACCCAAAAATTACCCAATCGAACCATTTGAAATTTAAAATTTATAATTGTTGCATAATTTTGTCGAGTCATTTCAGATTTTATGAAAATCTGATGTATAGTTTAATGGCAAGGACAAATGTATTCCATTACATTGTGGCCAATGGGAAAAAATAGTTTCAAGTAAAGAATTTTGAATGCATAAGAAAAATAAGAAAACAATATTGATTCTTTTCTGCAATCTTTTGACAAAATTCTCATTTTCTTTCTCCTTATCTGCAATATTTTGCCAATTATTTTTCTGTTTGCGTTCATTTGACAGAACTGGATATTTTTTCTGCAATCGTTTGACAAAATTCCTTTTTTTTGGGGGGGGGGATCAATTGTTGAAATTCCTGTTATTTCTCCTGTGGACAAAAAACCCTATTTATTTTCTCACTCTTTTGATGAAATCTGCAATATTTTACCTTGATTTTTTAACGAAGTTGATTTTTCCCCCAAAAAACAATGAGAAAATTTTTCTCAGTGACTGACAGAAAAATTTGATCACCCCCCCCCCTTCAAGAGATTATTGAAATGAAAAAAATTTTACAGCGATTAGTTGAAGAAAATTTCTAAGTTTTTCTTAGATAGGTAACGAAATTCACGATATTTTTCCATGACCATTTGAAGAAATTTGCTTTTTTTCCATGACCTTTTCATGAAATGATTCTGAAAAAATTCAAGTAAATAGAGATAACTTAAATTTAAATCAATACATTATAAGAAGAATCGGGCCATTTACATGTTACCTCAAAGAATCTGCCCCCCCCCCTGCCCCCCAAGAAATACTAACTTGGCACTAAACACTCTCAAACAAAGAACCTGCAATATAACTACACAATCTCACTCATATTAGTTTTTTATGTTAAAAAGTTTCTTTTCTGGTCCAGATTATTTTTTTAAGGATTTTTTAAATTTTATTTTTCAAACTAGTGGTCATTTTTTTTTAATTTTTATAAAATTTGGAATAAAATCACTTTTGTATTTAAAAAAGCACAAAAATTACCCAATCGAATCATTTGAAATTTAATATATGAAATTGCTGCATAATTTTGTCAAGTCATTTCAAATTTTATAAAAATCTGATGTATAGTTTAATAACAGGGACAGTTAAATGTATTCCATAACACTGCATCTATTGTGTATTATATTTTATTTTATATTTATTTAATTTCAACATAAGTGTTATGACTTACTGTATTTTTCCTATTTTATTACCTAATTTGGCAATTTGATTGTCATTTATTTGCATTATTTGGAAAAAATTACATTTTGTATGTTATTATATTGCCATGAAAAACAGTTTTTAACAACCCTCCAAAAACTGGGAAATTTGATAACCTGGAATCACCACAGTCTCACAAATTCTGAATTTTCGATGTTCAGTTGTTCTATTACACCAATATCCGAATATTTTAAAAATCTCCTTATAATAGAAATGCACATCATTTGTTACATTTTTCATAAAAACTCCAATTTGTTTTTATTAATTAAAAATAAAGGTACTTCTAGGTTATCCTGTCGACCAAAAAATTATCGCCAAACTATAAGATTAAATGCCAATAATGGATGATCGTGAATGTCACATTCAATGACATTAAATGCGATTCACGTGTTTAAAATGTCATTAATAGATTTTTATTTCCACTTTTTATTAATATTTTTATTAATATTCTACTAATTACTTGTTTTTTCATTATTTAAAACAAAAATTATGTCAACATGTATAATTTGGCTATTAGTTTGGCGATTTGTATAATTTGGCGAAATTGGTCGACGGGATAACCTAGAAGTACCAAAATAAATTATTCATGTGGAATACATATTACTCTATTTGCTTCAGCAATATTTTAATATCCATGTAAAAATTTCACAATTCAAGCCTCTAAATTGTGTACGTTTATAGAAAGAGACAAGGACAAAAATAGATTTTTACATATACAATAGACTCTCTCAAATCCTCACAGCTTGATACCAGAGGTTGTGTGGATTTTCGAATTTTGCAGATTTCCAGTCTTTGATTTGCTTACATTTTTTAAACAGCATCATGCAAACAAAATTAAATTGAATGCTTATAATATACCAAAATATTAAAATAATTAATTAAAGTGATAAAAACTTAAGCTTATTTTACAAATGATTATACATTAAGGGCTAGTAAATAATTAATAATGTACAGTTAATAAAGATGAGCTACATTTTCCATAACTTGTAAAATGGAAATTTCCTCATCAAGGTGTTCTATTAATTCACATAAAAATCATAAAGTCTGGAAGTTTTATTTCACATTTAGCCAGTGTCTTCAAAAATTAAAAAAGCTTGATTAATGCATAATCATATTTGCTAAAAAAAAGTGTGATTACCAGTAATATCAACAATATTTAGATTTTTTCCAGAAAATAAATTTAGGCACAGAAAATAAAAATGAATTCCACATTGCCGCGATTGCAACAAAACGACGATTTTATGCCTAATATGGTAACCCAGCTATTGTTGTTTATTTATTAATAAACTAATAATTAACTTTTATTTTTATTTTTAAATGATATAAATTGTTCCATTGTATAGTTATTAATTAAACTTCTTTTATTTATTATTTAAAATATTAAAAAAAATTAAAAAATATGTGTGCAACTTTCATGGCGAAAACTAAATTTTCGCCAAGTTAGCGTCGGAAAAAAAATCGCATCAATGTGGTGTGCATATGATATCTGTGCCAAAATTTATAATTCCTTTATGAAAAAAAAATGTTGAATCAAAATTTATTACAGATTAAAATACATACAGAATGATATATAACTAAAAAATTCTGCAATTTTGCCCCTACACGTGAAATGAAAATTTCATTGCTTACATCTGTAATAATGTGCACATTTTAGGTGTTTGCGAATGTTGCAGATTTGAAGGAGTCTGCTGCATTAAAATAGACAAAGTGGCATTAAACCAGTTATAAGAAAATATGTTAAATAAATGCACAAATATAGATTCAAATGAATTACCTTCAAACGAAAAGTTGCTGAAATTAGACCTATCACAATTACAAATGAACTTGCAACTTTTTTTAATTATAATATTTCATTAGCTTCAAAGGGGATAATAATAAAAAAAATGAATCAGTTTCAGAAATATCTTTAACAGTGAAAATAATAAAGATACTATGTAAAATTTGCAATATAACACATAAATAAATAGTTTAACAAGCCAAACGTTACCATCTTAAATTTACATTTCTGATAAACGCGATGTTATCAAAATATTATCGATAAAAACATAATCGAATATGAATTGAAAAGAGTTGGATTCACATTCGATTAATATTTTCTCCAGTAAGAAAAAATATTCTTTTAACAGTGAAAATAATAAAAGTACAAGGATGAATTTGCAATATAACATATTGTTACGAATTTTGTAAATAGTTAGTGTTTGTACTGTAAAATAATGTAAATAATCTTATTAAGCTCCATTTCTTTACTAATATTAGTTTTTGTTACATTGTCTCTGTTATCAAGCAAACTTGTCTATTATTTTCAGTGAATGTCTATGGCAGCTTTGCGAAATATTAGAGATATCGCCAAGTTGGCGTCACTTTTGGCGACTAATTTTGGTCGTCAAATTTGGCTATATATCGCCAAATTGGCGACAAACTTGGCGATTGTTGGCGATGGTAACCCTTCCCTCTCAATGGTAACCCCCTTTAGATATGCTGATACATTGTTTGTTCTTCCGTGGATTTTTCGAGATGGTTCTAGAAATTTCCCGCACATGCTGCGAGCCTATATAAGAAGAGAAGCGATGCGAGCTGTTGTTATTATCTACCAGTCAGTCATTGAGTGAGCAAGGCGTTTGTAAAGCAAGTTTGCTTGAGTTTCATTTATGTTGTTTTGAATGTTATTAAGTGTTCAGACGTTGTATAAAGAGTCTCTGGGATCTAAAGCTATAATTGGACGATAGATTTGAGCAGTTATTTGTGAATATCTAGCAATATTTGTGAGTTTCGAAGACTCTGTTGTTCTGAAGATCTGTAAATAAATTATTTTCTACTTTTCTAAGAGACAAGAGTTTGAAATTCTCTAACCATAAGTTTAAAAGAACCCCATATACGCTGTAACAATATAAATAAATGTTTTAACACGTTAAACGTTACCCATTTACGATTAATTAAATTTCTAATAAACACTATTCAAAATATTATCGATATAAAATAAAGAACTGAGTAAACGAAAGGGTTCGATTTATATTCGATTATTATTTCTCTGTTCTGAAATTAATAAAGATATATGAGGAGCCCAGAAGCCAAGGGGTACAAGTGACAAAATGTCGATTTGGAGTAAATTGAGTTTAAAGATAATTGATGTTAAATTGGAACATCAATAATAATTGACTAAATTGAAATAGGAAACATCTGCTTGTTGCATTCTAATCTTTGAACTCTCATTTCAATAACTGTTAAAAAAATCGAGTACAATTTTCTTTAAATGTATAAATAATCAATATTGTTTGTTTTTCGAAAAAAGTTGTTTGTCTCTATAACTCCCCAAATAATAAGAAAATGACCTATATTTCTTTACCTGAAATGAAAAAAGCATATTTCCAGATACCCTGTGGACTTAACTCAATTTTTTCAATTTTGTCACTTATACCCCTTGGCTTCTGGGGTCCTCATATGACATAATAACATGTAAATTGGGAAAAATATTCTCTTAAGAATGAAAATAATAAAAATACTGTGTAAAATTTGCAATACAACATGCAATTAAATTGTTTAACACTAGAATGGCGGAAGGGGCCAATCTGAACCCTAACGCTGTTTGCAATTTTGTTTTTTCTATATTAATGACCTAAATATTTCAATATTGCATGACTTTTATTTACTTTGCTTACTGACACTGTATTTGAAATAAATTCTTTCAAACTTCAAAGGAATCACTGGCTTCAAACAATATACCTAGAATGACGAGAAGGGTCAAATTTGCCCATATTAACTTGCCCTTCTTATTGCATTCGTATTTTACCATTTCATTGTCGGAAGCACCCTGTAAATATCATTCTGAGTAATTTGGAATGTAAAGTTTTTCCCCTTTACAACCTCTCTATCCCAATGTTACTATCGACAATAATGAAAAAATGACACCCTAGACAATCCAGATTTAAACCAGATAATGACCAAATAGGCCTGCATGCTACTAAATTTGGACCATGTTGTTGGCCTATGCACTTTTTTTTATAATGTTTTAAACATGTCTGCAATAAATAAAGAATGGAGAACAGAATGGAGAAACTCAGTCATAGAAAATTTATTCTGCAATTATGTGAAGAGCTGTGTGCTCCACATACAGCATTCCTATGCAGTACAAGATTTAATGTGACGCCAATAAATTACATAAAAGGCAGCAGTGAAATTAAAAGATCTGAATGCAAAGTCAAAATAAGCTGCAAAGGGAATTATACTGGAAACACTTACGTTGAATGTAAAAGATCAGTTTGGGACAAATACAAATTTAGAAAAGCTCACTGTAGTGATTGGTTTTAAAAATGTATAAAGTGTAATGTTAAAAATAATAAAGGCCAGTAGTAAGTTTCTTTTCTTGTTTTCTTTATTTTTCACTCTTATGTTTTATTACTTAGTATTTACCCCATTCAAGAACTGTAGAAACATCGACTTGATAAGCCATCATAACCAAATTGGCCCTTTCTGTCTTTCTAAGTAGAAGGCAACTTGTCTTAGACTTGCAACTTTCTAGTGCCAACAAGTTAAACGTTATCAATTTAAGATTATATTTCTGATAAATGCAATGATATTAAAATATCAAATAAATGTAATATTTTAAGGTACCTCCTATAGTGCCATAAAATTTTCTCTGATAGCTTGTTTGTAAAGAAAAAAAATACTAGCCAGATTTGGCAATCTCAAAACTTTCATCTATTTTATGCATGTTTATGCTTCCTGAAAAATGTAGCATAGCAGCGCCTAAGGTTGTGGTCTATGCCAGAATCTAACTTATGTCAAGTCCTAACTGAATCTGAAATTTGATGAAAATCTGTTCATTAATTTTTGAGTATTTTATAAAACACCAAAAAGTTTTTTATAAAACTTTGTTAGTTTTTTATTTCGATGTGGACTAATCATATAACTTTATGAGCTCAGTTTCATGGGAAACTTTAAAAAAAAATACATTAATCGTTATAATAAATATTTAATCATACATTATTGTTAATTAACTTAACCTTTGCTTTTAATATTTTGATCCTTTTAAAAATTATCTAAATCTATCAGAGAAAATTTTATGGCACTATAGGAGGTACCTTAAAATATTACATTTATTTGATATTTTAATATCATCGCATTTATCAGAAATATAATCTTAAATTGATAACGTTTAACTTGTTGGCACTAGAAAGTTGGAAGTCTAAGACAAGTTGCCTTCTACTTAGAAAGACAGAAAGGGCCAATTTGGTTATGATGGCTTATCAATTCGATGTTTCTACAGTTCTTGAATTGGGTAAATACTAAGTAATAAAACATGAGTGAAAAACTAAAGAAAAAAAGAAAAGAAACTTACTACTAGCCTTTATTATTTTTAACATTACACTTAATACATTTTTAAAACCAATCACTACAGTGAGCTTTTCTAAATTTGTATTTGTCCCAAACTGATCTTTGACATTCAACGTAAGTGTTTTATTGTTGCTTATTTTTCATATAACATTTTTTAAAAGGTGAAAAGCGATACCCAGTTTAATGGGTTGAGAAAAGAAACGAATTGAAAAATGGCGAACTTTTACTGTTCACATCTACTTTCAGAAGTAGAATTCAGCATTTTTTTTTTTTTTTTTTTTTTTTTTTGTAGAAAATGTGTAATTTGCTTTTATGAGTATAGAAGAATTAAAGAAATTTTGCTCTGAATTTTCTTCAATGGTATGTAAAAGTACCGTCAAACTATAAAGGACTCATTAATAAATGCAAAATATTAATTTATAATTATTAAATCCTTCTTCTTTTTTAATAAGACACATAGATGGCAGCACCATTAAATTTAATTTAAAGATTACTACAAATGGAAAGTATTTCTTTTAAATCAATTTACAAAATTTAGCCAAAATCATTAAAATTATTTCTTGGTGAAAATGTGCATACACATTTTCGTATTGTAACGCAACATGAAGAAAGACTGGGCCTAGCTCAATCAAAAATTAGCTTAAAGTTTAACTCAATAAAATAACACATTTTCGGCAGATTGACAATAATATATTGATGCGAAATTTGATGATGTTACTTCTTTTGATGCCAAGCCTTATTGGCATTGATAATCTTGAAAATCGATTTTCCAGCCACATTTAGCAATATGTTGCCCGCTTTCCACTTTCGATGGTTTCCAACTCTTCAACAACTGAACTGTTTCAATCTTCATTTCCATTAAAAGACAATGACCAACTAATCGTATCTTCCCAACCATGTGACCTACAGCAATGATCTTCTCGTACCTTAAAATGATAGGGCACAAAATTAAATCAGAGATCATCATAGATGCTTTTCAGATAAAATTTGCAAACACACAAGATTTGGCCATATTATGATCTATGACGATCCTTCCTTGGCAACCATTTTGGTCTTCTTTAAATGCATGCTAAACACTGCAACATGCTACTTTTTCTCTTAAATTAATTTACATTTACTTGCTCAAACCTTTGCCAAAACGGAAGATTCTGACAGAGAAATCAATAACTTGGTATTTGGTATTACTTGATAAACCCGTCGACCAAAAAATTATCGCCAAGCAATAGGATTAAATGCCAATAATGGCTGATCGTAAATGTAGCATTGCATCATAAAGTGATATTTTAAGTCAATGTTTTATTTGTATTTTTATTAATATTTTGTTAATATATTTTTTCTGCAGTTGTTCAGATAAAAAATATGTCAATTTGTGTAATCTGGCGAGCAATTTGGCAAAATTGCCCGATGGGATAACTTAGTATATTTATGTTCATGCATTGTCTAAAATACAAAACGTTCATTTAAAACTGAAATTTTAAAATTTGTGGCTTTTGCTTATTTTGTAAAAGAAAAAAAAAATAATATTGTTAACATGACACTTAATTTTACATCAAAATATTGTTTTAATTTACCATGCAAAAGATGAAAAAATATTATCTGGTAAGTTAAAAAATGGTATTAGCAAGATTCATGCTTGTCTAACATAAAAGTACCAAGAATTTTTTACGATCATGGGAACTTTTATGTAGCTTTATTGAAAAAGTAAAATTGGATATTTTCCTGAAAAGGAAGCTTTGCATATAAAAATTGAAGATGTATATGACAGTGACATGATTTGGAAATGAATTTTCAATAATATAAATGAAATCATAGCGATGGGACAGTATTTGATGATTTATTCCCGGCATTTGCTCAAGGTGCAATGGCTGCTTGATATGTAAAAAAAGCAAAGTGGTCAACCTGGGACTATCGATGATAGTCATATGATTAGGCTATTTATATAGAGATAATAGGAGGCAATATTGCCATGTCAAAAAAAAAAATATATATTTGAGGATGTAGCACACAAACAAGAAAGAAAAAAAACAAGACCTAGAAATGAATTACTTGCTTATAAAACTATTATTTATGAATTGACTAAACATGCCGAATCAATATTCAGTTAATTATTTACATACTTTTAATAAAAGACTAAGCTCATGCTGGGTTCAAAGAATACATGATAATGAGCTACGCTTCATCTAAATCTTTTGAAAGTTATTTTAAGAAGAAACTTTTAGAAATAAGTTTTTTTTTCCAAAAAATATTTTCAAAATACTTTTCTTCTATTTTCAAAAGTGTTACTTCAATAAAGCCTTTCCTATCGCGTAACATGTTGAGGTGCAGTTTATCATATTCAGGTTAAATTAAGTTTTAATTTTAGGGATAAGTTATTTAACAAATAACAAAAATTTAAATGTTCTACTGAAAACTAACGAACATGTCTGGTGTATTTGCTTTTTATCAAAATGACAAATGCGACAATCATGGAAAAATTTTACAATCTTTTATTTTATTACTCAATAATAAAACAGAAGAGATTTGATAATAATAAATGCAATGACATATACAGGGTTCATACTCAATTTTAAGAAAAAAAAGCAAGAGATTTTTAAGAGGTATCTGTTTAGTATGAGACAAAGTTTTTTTTTAAATAATGGTTATCAGATAATTTTTTGGAAAACATATTGTACAAACAAAACATTTTCGTAGATCATTATTCTAAGAAAATCATATTTAACAAACAAAAGGTTTTTCTCTTGTATGTGTCAAGAGATGGGTTCTTAAATTACCATGCTGAGAAAATCTCTTGGAACATAATTTACAAGCATAATGTTTGTCTCCTGTATGAGTCAAGACATGCTTTCTTAGTTCAGTATTCCGAGAAAAACTTTTGGAACATATTTCACATGCAAAAGGTTTTTCACCAGTATGAATCAAGAGATGCCTTCTTAGACTACTACTCTGAGAAAATCTCTTTGGACATACTTCGCAAGCAAAAGGTTTTTCTCCTGTATGTGTCAAGAGATGGGTTCTTAGTTCAGCATTCCGGGAAAATTGTTTTGAACATATTTCACAACTAAAAGGTTTTTCTCTTGTATGTTTCAAGAGATGGGTTCGTAGATTACAATGCTGCGAAAATCTCTTGGAACATACTTCACACGCAAAAGATTTTCCTCCTGTATGTGTCAAGAGATGGGTTCTTAAAGTACTTTTTTTAGAAAAATTTTTAGAGCATACTTCACAAACAAAAGGTTTTTCTCCTGTATGCATCAAGAGATGGGTTCTTAAAGTACTTTTATCAGAAAATTTTTTACAGCATACTTCACAAACAAAAGGTTTTTTTCCTGTATGCATCAAAAGATGCCTTCTTAGATCACTATTCCGAGAAAATCCTTTGGAACATATCTCACAAATAAAAGGTTTTTCTCCTGTATGTGTCAATAGATGCCTTCTTAGATGACCATTATTAGAAAATCCTTTGGAACATATTTCACAAACAAAAGTTTTTTCACCTGTATGCACCAACAGATGCCTTCTTAGACCACTATTAAGAGAAAATCCTTTGGAACATATTTCACAAACAAAAGGTTTCTCCCCTATATGCGTCAAGAGATGTTTTTTCAAAGTACTGCTATCATAAAATCCCTTTGAACATATTCCACATACAAATGCTTTTTTTCCTGAGTGAGTGGCTTTTAGATGCCTTCTTAGATAACTGCTCTTAGAAAATCTTCTGGAGCATACTTCACAAATAAAACTTTTTTCTCCTGTATCAGTGGAGAAATGTTTTTCTTTATCCTCATTTTGAGGAACAATGTGCTGTTCGCTAGAGCAACAATTTTCTTCTGCAATCGATGACATTATTGCATATGAAAAAGTTTTGTTTTAGATAACAGAAACTTCTTCAAAGAATCAATATTCATCAATTTGTTGCAATTTTGATCCAAGGAAATGACTTATTGAACTTCACTTGAAATTTTTTTTAAATACCGTATTTTCGGGCGTAAGAGCCGCGGCGCATACGAGTTTAAAAGTTAAAATTATGCTTACTGCGGCGCTTCTGCCGGGGCGGCGGATACGATGTATTTTTTTTCCCTTGCAGCGATATTCATTACAGAGGTGATTCTAATCGGAATTTTTCTGAAAATTGTGAAAAGTCAATCACCAGGAAGAAGATTTCGAAAAAAATGTGAAGCATAAAAAATATCGCGAAATTCGACAAATGATAGCCTAATTTCTATCAATCATTCGCAGAAAAAGCAAGAATTTTATCAAAGGATCGGGAGGAAAAAACAGGAATTTTATCAAAGGTTCGCGGGAAAAACGCGAATATGAAAACGAAAAAAATGTGTATTTCATGAAAGGATCACTTGAAAAACTACAATTTTATTATCGTAAAATCCGCCTTTCCCAATCAAACGCCAGTCCCCACTATAAAAAAATCGCTGAAAAAAAACCCGCTAATTTCGCCAAAGAATTACGAAAAATAACCGCAAATTTATTGAAAGGATCGGAAAAAAATCATGAACTTCGCGGAAGTATCGTTAAAAAAAACCAATATTTCGACGAAAGATTGCAGTAAAAACGCGAAATATGTCAAAAAATCTCTAAAAAACACAAATTACGTCAAAAGACTGAGGAAAAGTCGTGAATTTCTCAAAGGACGCCAAAAAGAACGCCCAAAAGAATTGTCAAAAAAATTGTTAGAAAAAATGCAAATATGTCGAATCAATAAAAAAACGGTAAAAAAAAGAAAAGAAACAAGATAAATTCAATCGAAAAAACGCAGAAAAAAGGAGAAATTTGAAATAAAAGCATGAAATCTATTAAAAAATCTCGAAAAAACGAACATTTCATCAAAGATTCATGATTCATTCATTTCATCATGCTTTATTACGTTCTCAAAAGCGAATGAGAACAGAATTGAATCATGATGAAATGAATGGTTCATGAATCTTTGATGAAGTGTGTTTTTTCAAGATTTTTAATAGATTTCATTCTTTTTATGCTTTTTTTACAAATATCTCCTTTTTTCTGCGCTTTTTCGACAGAATTTACGTCTTTAAAAATAACTGCAATTCTTTTCAAGTATTGCGTCAAGTATCAAAATTCATGATTCATTATTCATTCAAATATTTATGATTCATTCAATTCATCATGATTAATCCCTTGATCATCCTCATAAAAAACGCCATTTTTTTCAAGTATCGCGGAAAAACTGCAAATTCGTCGAATATCGCGATAAAACCCTGCAAATTTCGTCAAATATCGCGATAAAACCTTTCAAACCTCGTTACAAACTATAAAAAAGTATTAAAAAATCGCGAAAAAAAGGAAGCGTGAATTCAGATATAATTTTATCATAAAAAATATACTAAATTTAAAATTGGATTTATATTAAAAATGTTAAAAAAACGCAAAAAAACACTGAATATGACGCAATTTTTAACATTTTGATGTATTTTCGTAAGTGCGGCGCATACGACGGTGCGGCGCTTCTGATGAATATTTGTTTTATTTTAATGCATTTTCGCAGGTGCGGCGCTTACGGTGTGTGCGGCGCATACGCCCGAAAATACGGTACCTTTGAATCTGAAAACACAAAGGAAAGTAATAAACAAGACATTTTTAAACAAGCTGCATTAAATTTTAACTCTAAATTAATAAGCAGATTTCACAAATTTCATTTCTTTAAACTGCAAGAAATTCATTCATTGAATTATCATATTATATATTCTAAAACATATAGACTTGACTCGAGTATAGATACATATGTTTGTTTAAGTCGAAATGCTGACTCCATTCCACCTACATCTTTCTCTGGTGTTTATGAGATAGGGGGCTGTACATACATAACCTTATCAGTTTATTTGTTTGTCTGTCTGTCTGTTCATTTGTTTGTCTCTTTGTTTGATTGTTTGTCTGTCTGTTTGTTTGTTTGTCCTGTGCCACCTACTTGCTAATCAAGTATAACTTAGTAGATAAAGGACTTTACATATACAATATTTTTACTTTAGGGGGAAAGGGGGGTTGTCTGGCACTTACATTGTGAGATATCTCTAGGAGGAGAGGATATTCCTCTTTTGATATCAATATCATTTTTGATCCAACAATTTTGTGATGTGATACACTAAAACTCTTAAAAGTTGTGGATTTGAGAGTGAAACTTTCAGACCTGTTTTTGAAGTAACAACTACTGAAGTGTGGAACAAGTTCTTGCAAAATTCACAATTTTTTTCAATATTTTTTATGCATGGATTTAATATCATTAGGCTATATCATATTGCTAGAAAATCTTCCAGTCAGCAAAATGCAACAAACAGTCGAAAATTGTTTTGATAAAATTTATGAAACTGCAAAAATAGTAAATTCCTGTTACTTCAGTGCATTTTCATAATATATTTTCCTATAGAATTAAGAAATGAATTCAAGGGAGGAAACTTTAATATAGAATAGAACTTACATCAAAATCATTTTGAAAGTTGGAATACATAACTATGTAGTAAAAAAGAAAAAAGTTTTCAGCATATTTCTATATTCTGTGGTTTTCGAAGGCTACCTAAAAATTCACTCGCAAGTGTTGAGGAAAAAAAAATGGTGCATCCCCCAATATTGGGTATATATGCTTTTAACAGCAGGTTCTATCCATTTTGACCAATGTTATGTATCATTTGTATTGTATTCTTTATTTGTACAATATATGAAATTTATGCCAGGAATATCCTTACTTGCGAAATCATAAAGTTGTCAGGGAGTGATTATGTGGTTCTCGTAGGGACTTTCATCCGTATTCTCGCCTCATGCGGAATCGGAATATTGTACTGAATTCAGTGATTCCGGCTGTTATTCCGAAGATGGGTGATTTTTCCCTCAAAATCCGGAATTTTGAATTTGCGTTATATCTGTTAGCTTTTCTGGCTGCTCAGAGGCAGGTGAAATAGCCTTTGGAATGCAGGATAAGCATTGGCGGATGTAAACAGATATTGTATGTTTATTGTGTTTTACGAAGCAAATAACATTATTTGTGAATATTTTTTTTAGAATTAAAACTTAAATTAAATTTAAATTAAAATTTTAGAATTAAATTCCCTGTTTTAGAATCAAAATATGAATGTTTTCCTGCAAATTGGTTTATATTATTTACACTTATCTCCTGAAATGAAGGTAAAAGTTTATTTATTTTGTAATATGGTTTAAAAAATATATTCTATTTTAGATTAATAGATCAAGAATAAAGCAAGAACATTCAATTTTGTTATTGTTTTCTGACAGTGATACATTTAAAAGACCATGTTTTGATAGCCCCACTTTACTCCGTGATGGTGAAAGTGAAAATAGTTCTAAAATTAGTGCACATCAGAATACTGTTTTAGAAATAAGTACATACTGAAATAAGTGAACCTTAATTATATTTAAAAATACAATCGTGGAAGAAAAAGTAAACGCCTGCTATTAACTCTTCAACAGATTAAATTATTGTAAACCAAGTTTTCTTTTAAACGATGTACATAAAATTTTTGGTACTACTTGATAATCCTGTCGAGCAAAAAACTGATGCCAAATTATAAGATTAATGCCAATAATGGATGAACATAAATTTCATATTTAATGATATTAAATATTTGATATATATATTTAAAAGTCATTAAGTGATTTTTATTTGGAATTTTTATTTTTATTAGAATTTAACTATTTTTTTGCTCTATCACTATTTAAAATAAAAATTATGTAAATATGAATAATTTGGCTGTTAGTTTAGTGATTTGTACAATTTGGCGAAATTGGTTGATAACCAAGTAGTACCAAATTTTTTTAGGGGGACATCTACCTGTTAAAACGAACTCAAACTTCATTTTTTTCAATGGCAATACAAAATTTTTTCAAGATATTTCATATCTATGATTCAAGCTAGATTTAGATACCAAATTTGAATAAGTCATTTGAATACTAAAGTTTTTGAATTATAAATGTTCAAAATTTACTGTTTCTAATATTAAATGACATTTTTATAGATATCTCCTGAAATTATACTCCTAAAGTGCTAATTTTTTACATACAACCAATACTAAAACTTAAATATGTTGCATTTGCATTTTTCATAATTCTACGAATTATGAAATTAATATTTGAAAAAATTATGAATTGTAACCTACAATACATTTTAAGGATTTAGATTTATTAAGACTTGTAAACTTATTTAAGGATTTACATTTATTAAGACTTTTGGATTTAAAATTTTCCTCCAAGTAGTTTTCAAATTTTGCTTAAAAAACAGCAAAATGATGGTTTAAGGGGTTACTTTCACTTTCAAAACCAGTTCTGAAAGTGAAAGTAACTTTATAAAAAAATACCTGCGACAGAAATTGAAAAAGTAATCAAAGAGAGGGATTTCAGCAATCCAATGCAAAAAATATTTAAAAAATGCGAAAGAGTTATTAGAAAAATACCTCAACATAGGAATAACATTAGCTTGCAAGTGTTTCCCTGTGCAGGGACAGAGGCCTTAATGGGTTGCCTAAGATAGAAGTGACTAAATCTGTTGAAACTTCTTATTCTTTCCTGTAATTTAGCAGTCTTCAATGACTGCTTCAGTGGTGGCCAATGTGCCTTAAACAAGAAGAGGGCTCTCTTGGTCATCAATCGAGTACTGAACTTCAGTTTGGATACAGCTCCTGAAATATGGTCATTATAAAAGAATTAATTTCTCGGAAGGTTGCACTAAAATTTTTTTTTAGACTAATAGAAAGGTTTAAAGTTCATTTGTGCTGTGAGAATTGGGTACTGCTATAGAAAAAAAAAAAGAAGTTAGGGTTGTTTTAATTTGTAGATGGTCTCCTGAGCAAATTTATATGCATCATTTAAAGGTAGATTTTATTTTCAATCGTCCAATGTCATTAACTTTCCTCAATGATAATTTGTTGAGGAGTTTGAGGGGGTGTTTACTTAGTTTTCCATGCCTGCACAAATTCACAAAAAATGTTTTTTACACATTATTTAAGCTAAAAAAATAATATCCAGCTTTTTGAACAGTACTTTACGTCCATTCATGAAACTTACATTATTACTTTAAAATTGACTTTTATTTTATCTGTTTTCATAATTACAATGCCTTTTAGATGTTCTGACTTTGTTTTTCCAGTTTCATTTCCTTTAGATTTTTATATTTGTTATTGACAATAATAACACTTTTTTTTAAATCATTTTTCTCTTTCTAAGCTACATTTAGAAAATGTAAAGTAAAATAAATTGTTTTACAATGTTAAAATAACACTTCCTAGTGTTACATATATATATTTAAATATTATTTTATTATAAAATATAGAGCATTAGATATCTACTAAAGTTATTACAGAAATAAAGTGTGCTTATCATACAATACTTAGGCTAAGCCTAACCATACCCTAAATTACCCCCACTTCAGAAAACAATAAATCGAATTCTAAATTTTATTCTTTCATTTTTATGCAGAGCCGTTGACTAGATGTTCCTGTACAAATATGAACTAAAATTAATAGTTTTCACCAGTTAATAATCATTAACAGTTTAGAATATTTTTATTACAAAAAACAGAATCTTTGGTAGAAGAGTAAGCAAAAGAACAACATCTTACCATTAATTTATTTCAGTAAAGACGCTTGTCATTAAATTCTAAAAACGCTCTTTCATTATATAGCTAAGGGTCATTCATTATATTTCAAAAATCAGCCGACTATTAGCAGAGAACTTTCATGTCGCCTAAGTTCATGTAAAAGCAAAGAGAAGTCAACGCCATGAATGAGTCACCGTGATGAATGAAGAATGAACCAATTCAATAAATCCGCTGCAACAGAAAGTACAACAGTCGGCGTTGCTATGAATGAATCTTTACCTCTTATGAATATATTAGAAAATCCTTGATTCATTCATTGTTCTTTCAATATTTTGGCGTCTTGTTTATTCCCCAGATTACAGTATTAGTCTTAAAAACAGAAATTTATCAATCCAACCTTCTTTAGTTAAATAAATTATTGGTAAGGTTCGGTTATTCTTCATTAATGTCTCAAAATTTGATCATATTAAGCAAGATATTTTATATTTTGCTACTTTCATATTTGACGATGTTTTTATATGATTAAGAAAAATTATTAATATACTTTACGTAGCAGGTAATTTTATTTGTTTATGTATTTGCAAATAATTTAATGTTTATTGTTTATATTTAAGCTAGAAGTAGGAAATTGCTTTGAATTTTTCTTAAATTGTTTAATTTAAAAAATTTGTTATGATGATAAGAAAAATTTTGCTGCATCCACCTCAATTGAAAGTAAATATTTTTTTGTAATTATTCTCATATCTGTATACCTATTGATATGCTATTTTATGTACCTATGTAAAATTTATCAAAATTTACTTACACATTAGAAAGTCTCATAAATTTTACCAAAATTCACCTAGAATATAAAAATAACTTAAGTGCAACCACTTTAAATTGCTGAAAATTTTTAAATTCCAGTTTATTCCTAATTTTAATAGGTTTTAAATAAATACTGTGGCTGCATTGATAAAAAAAAAACTGACTGCTTTTGTCATAGCCATTCTTTTAAAAGGTTTCTGATAATTTGCATATCTACTAAAAAAATTCCATTTTTGTTTATAAATTTATCATTGTTTTTTGCGTTTGATGAAGTGAAAATATATTGCTTTTATCAAACATTTTACTGCTTGAAAAAAGTTGCTGTTTACAAAGCAGTTTGCGGGTGACTAGTGTCGTCTACTAAACAGATTTGAAATTTTAAATGCAGATTATATCATATGCCGCTACAGTTAATAGACTGAAAAATACAATAGTAATATTTTAATAAACTCTATTAAAAATATTTTTGCTTGCATTAATAGAACATATCCATAATAGTTTATATTCAAGTATAATTTTTGCTTTTAAGATGTATTTTTAAAAATTTGGTTAAACAGAGCCTGACTTGCAAAGAGTGTTTGATAATTCTAATACAGTAGACTCCCTCAAATAAACAAAGCTTGGGACCAGGGGTTGTGCAGATTTTAGAATTTTGCTGATTTCTGGTCATTGATTTGTTTATATTTTTTAAATATTAATTTGATTCACAATTAAGCATTAAAATGAATGCATATAATAAATTGAAACAATAAAATAATTGTGTAAAATATTTAAATAATTTATTAGTTAAAAAGCAAGTAATTATTACAAAAAAATTAAGGGAAATAAAAATGGTACTTACATATTAACGCCACCGCTGCTACAGATATGGCAGCAGTTTTAAGTACCGCCAATCTACACCTAAAACTTTTGCGACAAAATTGCAATACAATAAAACAATTTATTTAGAATTGAAACACTTTATTTAAAAATAAAACAGTCAATCGGATTTCGGTGACAATGAATTGATATAGAGTTTAACATAGATTAAAAACAGTCTGTTTTTTGGCAAATCCCTAATAGTACGTATTTTCGTAGCACTAACAAATGGCATCAAAAATCAGAAAACAACAAGGCAACAAGGAATCCAAAAGATAACTGCTTGCACTTGCGAACAACAAAATTGCTGTTTATTGGTGCATTCGTGCAACTTCTCCTGCAGTGGTATTAATACGTAAGTACCATAAAAATTTTGAAAAATATTAAAACAAAGTAAATAATTAAGATACAATACTAAATATACATAATAATGAGAAAAATTCAGTCCTTTTTTTTTTTTAGAAAAATATTTGCTTTTGTTAATAAACAATAAAGCTTGATTAATTAAAAAATATTTTGGAAAATGATCACAATCACTGTTGCTATTTGTGTCATCGTAAGTTTTTTCAAAATAAATACATATTTTCCAATGAAAAAGCTTAAGTTCAATCATATCGACCTAAGTTACATATTAAAATACATGCATGATGTAAGTAATAATAATTACCGTTAAATCGATGTAGATTCTACTTTCAGTCTGCGATTCCAAAACGAAATTAAAACACTTTTTTAACATGTGCCATTGATTTGCACATGTGCTACTTCTTAAAGTCTCTGAATGTTTATCAGATGTAATTTCACATTTTCTTCACGAAAAAAACTTGCTTTTAGTCATAATAATTAGGATTACATATTAAATATGTACTATATATTGAAAAAGTAAAAATAAATATTGAAACACAGTGAAAGGAATGCAAGAAAAATAAACATTTTGACTAGTTTACACTTGCAAAAATTTTCCAGAAACTATGATAACAACAGGAATTTTTCAAGGCTCGAAATGTACTGGAACAAACTGGAGCGATATTCTAGTTACTGAAATTATGACAAATAAAGTTCCGATTTGTAAAATTATGGTAATATCGTTCTGGCTCATGCAATTACGAAAACATATTGTAACAGTTTTATACATATTTAGGTACTTACATATTAATGCCACTGCAGCAGAAGTTGCACTAATGAGCTAATCTTGTTCACATGCACACAAAAAATGGCATCAAAAATGAGAAAAAAGCACTAAAGCACATAAAAGCTCTAAAAAATGGCATCAAAAATTGGCAAACAAGGAATTCAAAAGATAACTGCATGCATATAGGAACAACAAGAAAGCTTTTTATTGGCGCATTAGCACAACTTCTGCTACGGTGGCGTTAATACGTAAGTACCCGTATTTATATGTATATATATGTAGCTTATTGTACTCTAACTTTTTTTATTTCTATTAAGAATTTTAATGCCTTTTTCATATTGCTTTATATCTTTATTAATAAATCTGTCTATGCATAAAAAAAACAACTGTAAAATATCATTCTGTGTCATGGATTTTTCCATTTGGAGCCCTGGAATTTTTGATATAGATATGCTAATTTATATCAAAATCAAAAGTAATGTAAATTTATTTAGTAATAAATCAGCTGTACTAGCCAAAAGAGAATGACTAGTAAAAAAAAATGCCTTAACCATTCACTTCAGTACCATCTTTAATTTTATTGTTAACATCTGAAAAAATACGCAGATTTCCAGCATTCGCAGATTTAAGGCAGTCTACTGTATAAGAAATATTATTGTACCATATTCATAGGTTTGTCCGGGGCTTATATGTTCAGGTTTTTTAAAAGTTTTTCATTAAAAAAAGTCTAATCACACTTTCGTGAATTTGGATTTATCATTATATATAGGTTCTTGTTTGTGTTTCTGGCAAAATTTTTATACAGCAGACTCCCTCATATCTGCACAGCTTGGGACCAGAGGTTATGTGGATTCCTGATCATTGCTAGTAATTTGAAGGTAATTATTAATTTAATTGAAATTATAGTGAATGCTTACAATACAGTATTTAAAATATTTAAAAAAGTTATACACTAAAATAATAAAAATCTACATAATATTTTTAAATGATTAAAATACTAAAAGCAAAGATCAAGTAAATAATTAATAATGCATAATAAAATATTCATTATAAAGTTGAGATGCATTTTTTCTAAATTATACAATGGAACTTGCCACATAAAAGTACATTACTAATTCACTTGAAAATCATAAAATAAAGAAGTTTTATTTCAGGTTTAACCAGATAATAATAAAAAAAGGTTGATTAGTGCATACATTTGGCAAAAAAATTGTGATTACCATTAATATCAGCAATATTGTGGATTTTTTCAAAAATTAATTTATTCTTCCTTTATGAAGAAGCATGAATTCAGTCATATTAACAAAATTATAGATTAAAATACAGTTGAAGCCCGATAATTTGCAATTTTCTATGATTTGTGTCACTTTACAAATGTAAACAATGGAATAAACAGTTAAGAAAATGTAAAAATTTGTGATCCAAAAAATGATTTTTTAAAACAAATAATAAAATAATGGAAAAAAATCATAATAAAACATCTATTTTTTTATTATATTAACAGTAAAAAATAAATTGTATTATAGATTATGTATGGGATTATTTTTATTTAAATGCAATCAATTTTTATAATAAAATCTTTATATAAATTTTTAAAAATAACTTTAAAAAGGCATTTTTGGGATAGCATATTAAATTATATATTAGATTTCTAATTTATATTTTCATCATATTACTGATTATAGGAATAAAATACTGTTTAGGAATAATAAATAACACATAATCCACAGTACTCTACAACCCACAATATTCCATAATCCGCACATCTTTTGGCCTCAGCTTGTGCAGATTATGGAACTTTGACTGTAATAAATAATACTGTAAACCATGACATTTAATTTCAACACCAAAGCATTTTTTAAAATTTATGACACAAAAAATAAAAAATACGAACTCCTGAGTTAAAAAAATACTTTTGGCGAGGTTTGCACCTGGTTAACACAGAAGTGCCAAGAAATCTTTATGATCATGGGAACTTTTATGTAATTTTATTAAAAAAAAATAATAATCAAAACTAAGCTTTGTACATTAAAAGCGAAGGTATACTTGACTGTCATATAACTAGGACTACAATATAAACGAAATGATAGCGATGGAACAGTATTTGGCGATTTATCCTCTGCGAATAGCTAAAATACCAAAATAACATAATATATAAAAAATGAAGCACAAAACTATTGATGACAGTAACATGACTTAGGCTATTATCATAGAGATGATAGGAGGCAACACTGCCATGCAGCAAGGGTTTATCTATTTGACACAAACAAGAACATAAGAAACAAGGTCTAAAAAACAAAGTGAGCAACTGATTAGCTGTCATTTATGAATTGAGTTCAGGTTTAGCCAGACTTAATAATAAAAAAAGCTTGATTAGCACATATATTTGGCAAAATGAAATTTGGCAAAAGTGTGTTTACCATTAATATGAGCAATATTGCGATTTTTTTCAAAAATAAATTTATTCTTCCTTTATGAAGAAGCATGAATTCAGTCATATTAACAAAAATTACAGATTAAAATATATATGGAATTGATATAAAAATAAAAAGCCAATTTTTGCACCTACATCTGAACTGAAAGTTCGATTGTTTACATCAGTTCATCATTAAAATATAAGTGGATTTTAGAGAGTTGCAGATTTTAGGGCTGCGGCTGAAAGGGAGTCTACTGTATATATATATATATATATATGTATATACATATGTATATATATATATATATACAGTAGACTCCCTCAAATCACATTCGTAAAATCCACAACTCTCTAAAATCCGCACATATTTTACAGATGTAAACAATGAAGCATTCAGTTCAGATGTAAGTGCAAAATTTGATCGTTTTTAATTTTATATCAATTCCATATATTTTTTAATTTGTATTTTTTGTTAAGGTTATTGAATTCATGTTTTTTCATGAAGGAAGAATATTTTATTTCTGAAAAAGTAAAGATATTGCTGATATCAGTGGTAATCACAATCTTATCAAATATATTTATGTATTAATCAAGCTCTTATATTTATCAAGTCTGGCTAAAAACCTGAAATAAAGCTTCCTTATTTTATGATCTTGATGTGAATTAGTAATGTACCTTTATGAGGCAAGTTTCATTGAATAATTTAGGTAAAACATATTTCATCTCTATAATGAATAATTAATTGTATATTATTGATTTATTAATTTAACTTTTGCTTTTAGTATTTTTATCATTTTAAAAACTATCTAATTTTTTATTATTTTAATTTATTACTTATATATTTTAGCATATTGTAACCATTCATTATACCTTTGATTTCATTATTAATTACATTCAAATTACTTTTAAAAGAATGTAAACAAAGCAATGACCAGAAATCCGCAAAGTTCTAAAATCCGCAAAACTTCTGGTCCCAAGCTGTGCGGATTTAAGGGAGTCTACTGTATATATAAAGGGGTATGTAATAGGTATTTTGGTGGTAGATTTGTGACAGGTTAAATTTTACAGGATACCTGTTTTGTCAATTATTAGATTAGTATAGTGTGAGTCACAGAATGAAACTATAATGGCATTGATAAATACTAGGCAGAATTATTGAAAGATTTGTTGATGCATAAAAAAAACTGCAGCAGAAAGAAAGATCTAATGTGACTTTTTTAAACTGGAAAACAAAAACAGTATTTCTGGAGATGGTGTAATTGCAATATGCAAATAGTGTAATGATGAAATGATGAGGATTGGGACAAGAATGTAAAAACACAAAGAATCTTGCAATCTGTGTGATATAGGATGAATCTGAATCTATTGGAATACACATATTTTCAGCATTTATTGTGTAATATAGGGAAGAGAGAGGTGTAATGAGACAGTAGGATTGTCTCTTTATGTAACATTTTAAAAGTTTCAACAACACATTAGATTAAAAAAATGGTAGCCCAATCTTAGGATAATTAAGTTTCTGATCTGTACAGCATCAATAAACATAGTATTTTGACATTTATCATATTTGTAGCTCTATTCTGGATTGTTTCACTATAGAAAGTTTGGAGGGTTAAAATGCACACACAAAACAATTTTTTACAAACACATCCAGTGTTGCCAAAAAGAAAAATTAAAATTACCTCAAACTATTCAAATGCCCTATATTTGGGTACAAAAATTTTTCAATAGCAAAATTTTCAATCTCAAAATTATGTAGGATTGTTTGTTCACTACAAAGAATAAGCACTTTTTAAAGTCATTGACCAACATAATCCAACAAGGGCAAAAAAGAAAAAGGTTACTGTAAAAGTTTTTTTCCAAATGAGATTTTTAAAATTTATTTTAAAATATTTGTTTTAGAATATAAAAAAAATATGTTCACACGCATGACATTTAAAAATTTATTAAAAAAGTTTTCTAAAATAATAACTCAGAACATAGTTTTCATATTGTAAAATATACTTGTAAAAAAAATCGCGAGGAAAGTATTTGCTTTAAATATTTCTTAAATTTTAAATTTTAACACCTTTAAATTATAAAATATTCGGTTTGATTGTTTCTACTCGGTTTACCTGTGTAAACCGAGTTTAATTGACTATGCCAGCAAAAACGAAAATTTTGTGCCAACCCCACTATCAAATCAAAATTTATAGATTTTTATTAAAAGAATTACTAATAAAAAAACATGTCTTACCATCAATTTATTTTAGTAAAGAACATGGATCAGTAAACTTATTTTAAAAATTAGCGATTGTTACATAGTCTCAAAGGCTCAAAGGCGATTGGTATTGGAATACCTATGTGGGCTCGATGCCCACATTTACTTCCATCGAACAAGAGACGATCTAAGCAGAGTTCATCATGATGATAAAAATAGTCTAATGTTCATCTCGCAGGCAGCTGCGGTGGTGAAGAGCAGGTGATGTGCTGTCGATAGATGGTCTTTGAGCAGTTGAGTTTTAGAGACACGCCAGGGCAGGGAGTGGGAAAGGGCTGACCAGTACAATAATGTAAGTAATTTTAATTTTCAAATTTCAATTATTTTAAATCACAGTAGTGTGAATTTACCAAATGAAATATTGAAATCAGTGACAAGTATAAGGGTAACACAATGCAAATGATAGAAATAGAATACACGATGCAAACAGATAAACATAATGATGCAAGCAATTTCAATTAATAAAATAAATTTCTATGTACAAAATTAAACAAGTTAAAAAAGGATAACAAAACTTTATATATTACATAAATTAATCAAGTATTTATATTTTTAATCCCCAAGGTAACTAGGAACAAGTTAGGAAGGTAAATATTACCCGGTGCCAAAAGCGAGGCAGGAAGACGTCATTAGCTAAATTAGTGGGAGGATGCCAAATAAAACAAAATGAAAATGAATTTTGGAATTTGGAAAGTCCACAATGATGCGTTTAAGGGGGGTTCACGCCTCCTGTTTGATGGAGGTGCAAATCCGTCATCTCTACTAATTACATAGTAAAATGTTAACAATAGTACAGACGCTAACACAATGAATGAATCACGACGAACGAAACTTTTCATAAATAATGAATCACGATAGGCGAATTCATTCATGAATAGTGAACCAATCCATGAATAATTTTAATTAAGAAAATAAAACATTTATTTATAAAAAAAGGGGCAGAAAGAAACAGTCAAAATTCATGAATATGACACTTAAATATTTTTTCTGTTATAAAATTTGACACTATTTTGAATAACTCATGAAAATTAAGCTTAGATTCTTTGGTAAATCTTGTTTTGGTTAATGCCAGTTTTTCAACCAGGGATTAAAAAAAAAGTCATATTGCCATTTCAACTGTTGTATTAATAAATAAATAATTAGTTAACTACACTGAATGGTATCAATGGAATAATTCAATCTTTCTGGAATTCGTCCGATTGAATAAATGAATCATTTTAAATATGACACGGTCTAAAATTCTGAGATTCATTCTTGCATTGGCGTCTTTTCTCTCGCCTAGATTGTAACATCAGGTAACTTTTAAAGCGTCAGTTTATTAATCTACTCCCTTTACTGAAGTAAGTTAATAGTACTAACATCGTTTCTTTGGTTAATCATCAACTAAAATTGTAGCATGATATTGTAAAATGTAGTTTGATAATGCACAAAATTTCATGTGTTGCAACTTTATTTTGCAGAGAGTTAGTCATTCAAAGAATCATTAGAATCTTTTATTTATAGCAGATAATTTTATTTATTTGTTTATTTTTCATTAGTTTAGCGAAAATTATCCGAATTTAAATTTCAAAATATCAAATTGGTTTGATTTTTTTTTTTAATATTTAAATTTAAAACATAATGTTGCTCAAAAACTAAATTCAGTTTTTTTTTGTTTTGTTTTGTTTTAGAGAATATAAGGTTCTAAGATTTTTTATATAATTGTTTGCATACTGAAGTTCTTATACAGATTTTATCAAAATTCATATAAAATAATAAAACAGGTTTAGAAACCACGAATCTGAAATTCCAATATCTTCATAATATTATATCTGCTTCCAATAAATGCAGTTGATGCACAGATTAAAAATAAATAAATAAATAGAAAAGTGTTTTATTGTTTTCTATTTAGAAAATGGTGCTTGTCTATTCTCATGCTAGAAAAATACACTGTACCAACAATGTTTATTACTTACAACATTTTTATTTTCTTTGCAATTGCATGGTATTTAACCTTATGTCGTTGCCATATTGAATTCAGCCACAGAAGTATTTAATATTTGACACAAATTATTTGATATAATGTAACCTTCTGGTGTTTTTTTTTTCTTTTTTTCAATTTGAACAAACATTTGAAATTTGTGCATCATGTGTATATTTTATATTCGTTTCATTGCATTCGTGAAGTAAAATTTCCTGGAGAAAAAATGTTACACTCAAAGATATGATAAACATAGAGGACTGAGAAAAACAAAATGTTAAACCTGTGAATGAACCTCTAAATTCAAGTTTTTTTTCTACCAACGTAGGACTTGGCAAACTATCTCTGTTTAAACATGCAAATCAAGTTTTAACTAATTCTCAACTATCTGGCATGAACTCGATGAGGTGATTGTTTGTGTTACTGCCTCCCAGTATGACCACCATAATGTTAAACATTTTGAGACTTTTGAACTTTGCTAAGTTATATTTTGTTATCAGTTCAATTCCAATTATTGATAATTTTAAAGTCTGTCATTTCATATGGTAATTTTAAGACAGTATGAAAAAAGGGTACTACTCGGTTATCCCGTCGACCAATTTCGCCAAATTATACAAATCGTCAAGCTAATAGCCAAATTATACATGTTGACATAATTTTTATTTTAAATAATGAAAACACAAATAGTTAGTAGAATATTAATAAAAATATAAATAAAAAGTTAAAATAAAAACACTTAATGACATTTTAAACACGTGAATCGCATTTAATGTCATTGAATATTACATTCATTATTCTCCATTATTGGCATTTAATCTTATAGTTTGGCGATAATTTTTTGGTCGACGGGTTCACCTAGTACAGTCGAAGATCTATAATCCGCACACCCATAATTCATTGTTTTCTCATTTTTTTAAAATTTTTCTAAAAAAAACGTTTTTGGATCACTAATTTGTAAATTTTTTAACTGTTTATTTCATTGTTTACATTCGTAAAATAACGTGAATTTTAGAAAACAGTGGATTATGGGTGTGCGGATTATAGATCTTTGACTGTAGTACCAAAAAAAGAAAAAAGTTAAAATTTTAATTTCTGTATTCATTCTCTCAATTCATTTAAAAAATGACATAAGTCGCAGATTCAAAATATTTAAATGAATCTGTAACAAAAAATTTCTACTCACAAATGCTTACCTTTTTAATTTCCTTTTTTTTCTTATTGTAGTTTTTAGATATTTTTACTTCATATGTTGCTTATTATTTAATTATTTTTATGGTATTTAAAACAGAAAAATAAAACAAAACAAAAAATTGTATACTTGCATATGATCCAACCCAGATCAGACACAATTCTGCCAATAATACTCATACATACCAAATGTTATTCTTTATTTTTTAAATAAGTCAGTGTATTGCATTTCTATAAGTTTCCAACTGGATTCTATGCACTTAGTGAATATGCATTAAGTTATAGTTTTAGAATTACTGTTATATTGTTTACCATTTCTCCAATTATTTGTTATTTTTTCTTTTGTATATTATTTACTACTTATTACTTTTACTAAATTAATGTTGTTTACCTTTTTTAAGAATTATGTGAACACTTATGTCATATTGTTGTTTTGAGCTTGAATATTATGATAAGCAAGACTGGCAACTGTCAGCTATTTTTAACAATCTATCTCATGGCAATGAATACAAACACAATAAATTCACATAAAATAATAACTATTTTTGTACTAATCAGGGCCGGCGCTAGACAATTCGCCGTCTGAGGCGAGTTGTATTTTGCCGCCCCTATGACGTCACTTTTTTTACCACTACTCAAAACTTTTTTTTTTTGGAAATAAGCAAATTAATGTTATAACTATGATTTATTTGCACAAATATAACATAAAATGTATTATAAAATATCTTTACACTTAAGGAATTAAAAATAATGAAACTGTGTAATTAATTTATTTATTTATTATTTTAGTTTTATTTTTTATTTTTAAATCTTTTTAAAAATAAAAACAACTAATTTCTAATTAAATTAATAAGTCATATTCTACTATTATAAAAAAAAAGGCCAGAAAATCTCATATAATGAACAACAGTAACACATCAAAATCTCTATTGTCTTTTTTTTCCTTTTGAAAAATCTTGCACGTTATGAATATTAGAAAAAAATCCAATTACAACAGGTAAAGAATGCTTTTAAAATAAATAATACTCAGACAAAATGTGTCAAACATTTAAAATCAATCACATTGCATATAAAATTTGAGTATGAATTTCAAACAGAAAAATAGAGAAATCGTATATTAAGTTACATTTTTTAAAAATCGTATTTACAAAACAAAATCGCATATTTGTTACTACTAATAAGAAAATAGGTACTTAAAATTAAACAAAAGTTCAAGAAGTGAGTAATTTCTCTTGATTTAGCTTTGGCGAAGTCATACATCATAATGTCGAAATAAATACTACAAAGAGAATAATATAAAAATAAATAAATAAATTTATTAGAGCAACCTTTGCTATATATTATTGATATTAAATAGAAAAATTATGACATGTTGAGAAAATTACATTATCATTTCAAATTTAATTTCACACATTTAACATGGACATTTAATTTTATAGTAACAATATTATTTTCAAAAATACAACTATCAACAAGAAAATACTTAATTCAAAAATAAATTCACGCTAAATTGTTTATTTATTTATTTTTTTAATATACATTTTATCAATACAGAAAACAATTACGTTTTCATTTTCTAAAATAATTTAATATACTTCATCAATTTAATATACTTGCCAGCTGATCCGATAGGGGCTGCATTTGTGGGCCCAATCATACGAACACTAAAACATAAAACGCGAAATCGTGTAGCGAAATATTTAAAACAAAACATTCCATATTTTTTTATTAAACGTAAAATTTGTTTGCAAATCAAACAAAATGTACTACGGGAAGATTGAAACTAGATTTATTTTACTAATGCGGAAAAATCGTAACTAATGGCAAAAGAAACGGGGGGGGGGGAGGAGCGCTAAAAGTGGTATGTAAAGAATCATAGAAATTTCAAAAATTGCAGACAGTAAATTCTTTTAAGATTAAAAAATATTTCTTTTGCAAAGTCAAAAAATCGCCACAGAGTGAAAAAAAATTTAAAAAATTTCAAAATCGATAAACGAATTTCGAATAAATTTAACTGAAAAAACGACAAATTTTAGTACATTAGGTTAAAAGATTAAAACCAGATTCCCTTTTTTAAAATACTAAGAAAATGCTCCAAAACTGAAAAGAAAAAAAATAGTAAAGATCATAAAGATTCAAAAATTGCAGAAAGACAAATGTTCTGGAATCTTTGTATCAAGGTCAAACGAATAAAAGAAAATTCTTTTTCAATTTTTTACTCTCTTGCACCTAATTCTAAATTTTAAATTAAAAAAAAATTTAAATGGCCGCCATTTTAAAACAAGATGGTAGACGGAACTGACAAAAGAGCTCGGTCCAGACCTCAGTATCTACTATGTATATACGAAGTTAAATCCAAATCGGTTCATAAACACGCATGTTATCACGTGACAAAAATCAGGTCTTTTCAAAATGTCAGCCACACTAGAAATTCAATGTGCTATAAACTCAGTCATTTTTTAAGATATAGACAAAGTAAAAAGTGTTCTGGTATCTTTGCTTTAAGTTTTAACACATAAAAGAAGAATATTTTTCAACTATTAATTTTTTCACATTTACTTTTAAATTTTTAATTAAAAAAATTAAATGGCCTCCATTTTGAAACAAGATGGCGGATGATGCGGGTCAACAAACTCAGTCGAGACATTTGTATGTACCATGTACATGCCAAGTTTCATTAAAATCATTTCATAAATACGATAGTTACAGCATGGCAAAAATCAGATATATATATATATATTATATCAACATTTCAACGGAGAGTGGTTTTGGGATCTAGAGTTCATGATCGATGAAAATATACCAAAATTTTCCGAAAGTGCTTTCCTCCGGACGGCTGCAATAGGTAGTTTTTACTTTTTGTAATGAAAGCTACCTAAAATTATACTACATTAGACTAAAAGTTTAAAACATTTACTGAAAGTTTAAAACATTTTTTACGAATGTAAAAAACTTCAGCAGAGTGGAAAAAACCCACTATGAGTAGCATTGAAAATCTAACTAAAAATCGGTAATAAAAAAAAAAAGTGGAAAACAACTTATTATACCAGTTTAAAAATAGATTACAAATAGAAAATTAACTATACATTACAGATAAAATAGCCTTTTTTATATTTTTTTTAACCAACTGATGGCCAATAACCAAAATTTAGAAATAACTTTATTTTGGCACTAAAAATGAAAGTTGGAGGAATCCCCCCCCCCCCAAAAAAAAAAAAATTAACATGTTTTAAGAAGCAAAAAGAAGTTTTCTTTTGAACCCTGGAGGGGAGGAATCCACATTTTTTAAGTAGGTCAAATAGAGTATGTTTTCACAATGGATTTTTTTAAGTTCTAAATCGAATGTCACCATCTGCAAGTCGATACGATCAATTTTTTCAAAGTTATGTTTTACGAATAAAATGGCTAAAATTATATTTTATTCAGGTAAAATATGCTTTTACAGCGACAACGGAGGGCCATTCATGAATATTTGAAGAACTTTGTTTTGACACAAGACATGAAAATCCGATGAGTCCCCCTAAAATAAAGCTTTATCTTGCTTTTTTGTGTATGTGTGTGTGGGGGGAGAGAACTACAACGAGGAACAGGGTTACTTCAACCTTTTTAAATTAGGTGAAATGGGTGTCAATTGTATGTATTTTCAAATTTTGTATCAAATAACATAATTTGCAAGTACATACGTTCATTTTTTATGAAAGTTATTGTGGGTTTTATAAACATACAATCTTGAAAGTTATGTTTTATTATTGAGCATAGCTTTGCCATATTTATTTTACGTTCAAAACTTGATCTTTATATCATATCAAATAATATCAAGCTTTTTAAACGTCCTCAAAACAGCAATAATCAAAATCATGTTAATCAAATTTCTTCAAGATTAGTAAAGTTGTCAAAATATCCTGATATTCATAATTTTTTATCAATAAAACCATTCATGAGTTCGTATTCATAAAACCTGCCTAACTTTGTAATAAATGATCGTACCCATTTAAGGAAGTGTCATTTGATTCCGAATTAAAAAAATACATAGCAAACAACTCTATACACGTACACCTTAGCTAAAGAAAAAATTGAATTCTCCACCAGAGTAAAAATGTACTCTGCCCCTCTCCTCCCAAAAACATAGTAAAGCGTCTTTTGTAGTCGGGGGGGAGTTATCGGATCTTCATTTTTATTGTCAAAACAAAACTTTTTTCAAATTTTTATGAATGGACATAAGTTGGTGTATTTACTCATATTTTATTTTATTTTACCTGTACAAATATGCGAGACAAATGCCACCCTTTTACGGTGCACCCTGAGGCGGTCGCCTCACTTGCCTCATCCCTGGTGCCGGCCTTCTTTATATTATATTTTTCTTCTTTATATTACTTACTACTTATTACTTTTACTAAATTAATGTTGTTTACCATTTTTAAGAATTATCTGTAAACATACGTCAAATTGCTGTTTTATGCATTATTTCTGTGATAAGCAAGATGGGCAACTGTCAGCTATTTTTATCTGTCTATCTCATGGCTACAAGTACGAACATAACTTTTGTACTTCTGCTTCTGCTGAGAATGACTTGATGAATACATATTTTGTATGATGTCATTGCATAAATCTATAATGTATGCACCTGAAGAGGCTATTTTAGTTACACAAAAGCACTAAGTTTAATCCTATTGGCATTTCTATACATTTTTATGTGTTTTCTTTCTTTCTCTCTTTCTTTCTTTCTTTTACATTGGATGTATGAGGTTGATATCTGTACAAAGGCTACTTTTAGTTTTTTGTAAAGTTTATTATTATTATTATTATTATTTCTATTTTTTAAACCAATTTTCAATGTCAAAGTATTCTCACATTGAAACCTGTACAAAGGCTACTTTTAGTTTTTTTTGTAAAGTTTTTTTATTACTATTTTTTTTCTATTTTTTAAACTAATTTTCAATGTCAAAGTATCCTCACACCTAAACCTGCATCCAAACTGTAATAAAAAGTTAAAAATGACCTTTCTAGGGCTATCCAATCCAAGAAAATATCTTTTAAAAATACTGAAATGCAAATGAGATATTTTATTAAAACATCTCCCATAGGATTAATATTAGAAAGGTGATGTTTATGTGGGAGTGAAATAGCCATTAGAAGAAGGCAATAGATTTCTTTAATTATACCTCTTCATAATACAGTCGAAGTTCTATAATCCGCACAAGTTGGGACCAAAGGTTGTGTGGATTATGGTATATTGTGCATTATGGAGTATTATGGATTATACATCATTCTATTATTCCTAGACAGTATTTTAATTCTGTAATCAGTATAATATGAATAAATAAAAAATACAATAATTAATTTAATATGCTGTCTCAAAAAATGCTTTTTTAAAGCTATTTTATTTAAAAAAAATTTTGCATATGTGCATTTAAATAAAAATATTTACATATGTTCCATATTACAGTTTGTTTTTCACTGTTAATAAAATAAAATAGCTATAATAATAAATAGATACTTTATTATGATTTTTTTCAAGTTTTTTATGTATTTGTTTTAAAAAGTCATTTTTGGATCACGAATTTTTAAATTTTCTTAACTGTTTATTTCACTCTTTACATTGGTAAAGCAATGTGAATTATAGAAAATTGCGGATTATCGATCCTCGACTGTAATGTTTCTAGCTTACTTTATTTAAACATTCCTGTTATTGATTTAGCCACATCTTAAATAGAAACAGGGAGACTTTAAGAAACAGCCTGCACTGTTGATTTCAGACACTTTTCTCCCAGAGGGCTTTCTCTGGCTCCTTCAGGGAATCTTATAATTTTCCGGGAGGGGCAGGATTTCCACCTCACAACCATTGAAAACACAAAATCTCAAATTTTCCATGAAAAAGACATCTCACAGCTTGTTTTTTTTTTTTTTTTTTTTGGTGGAGTAGAGGATTAGAAATGCAAAATGTCCCTTTTTGGACCATCCTCTGAAATAACAGTGATTTTTTGTTCAAAACACAGTTATTGTTTCAGTCGACATTACGTTTAATTTAAAATATGAATATTTTAGATAATTTCATTCAATATCTTTCATTTAAAGTTAATTTATATTTAAAAATGGATGTTTAACTCATTTATTTATTTATTTTATTTTTCTTAAAAGTTCAAAATGTATATTGTCATAAATCATTTTATTTCAACACCAAAACATTATTTCTATGTCACACATGCAAAAACTAGTTGGATGTGCCAATCCCAAAACTTTCTTCTATCTCATACGTACATTTTAATATTTAAAAAAATAGTTACTCATTTTAATGCTTTAATAATTTTAATTCAATACCCTACCAACTTTGATTTTCATCTTAAATTTCTGCTTCATTCAATTAACCGGAGCAAAAACGAATTTCCGTCTCTGCACGAGCCGATGGACAGTAGAATGATAGGAAGATTTTTTTTTTCAAATTCAGGGAGGACCTACTTGCCTTACTAAAAAATAATCATATACAAAAAATTTAGTTCAGTTCTAGAACTAACTTTATACACTTTTATGTGGTGCAATATTGAAAAAGGCATAAAATTCGCTATTGCAGCGCCCCCTTCCGGCGGATTTTTTTTAGATTCAGGGCGATCCAACTAGCCATAGCCATACACTTACATAAAAAATTTCGTACAATTCGATGCATAACTTCATGTACTTTTGGTCGGTACAGTATTGAAAATGGCACAAAAATCGCGATTGCAGCGTCCCCTTCCGACGGCGTTTTTTTAAATTCAGGGAGTAGCAACTAACCATAAGTCATACACATACACAAAAATTTGGTTCAATTCGATGCATAACTTCATTTCCTTTGGTCAGTACAATATTGAAAATGGCACAAAAATCGCGATTGCAGCGCCTCCTTCCGGCGGTTTATTTTCAAATTCAGGGAGGACTAACTAGCCATAGTCATACACATACACAAAACATTTGGTCAATTCGATGCATAACTTCATATACTTTTGGTTGGTACAATATTGAAAATAGCACAAAAATCGTGATTGCAGCGCCTCCATCCGGCGGAATATTTCGAAACTGAAGGAGGACCTGCTTGCCATAGCCAAAAGCATTCACAAAAAATTTGGTTCAATTCTATGCATAACTTCATACACTTTTTGATGGTAGAATGGCGACATACACACAGACAAACGGACAGACAGACATTTTGAAAAAACATGTTTTTTGGAATCTCTGACCCCTAAAACGTGTAAATCCGCCGAAAACTGGAAGTCGAAAAAAATTTCGATTTCAATACTTTCTTCTATTGAAGATAAAAAAAAAAGTAAAAATAATGGTTTTAAAACTCCATCCTAATAAATTCGGGTTAGGTTCCCTTGGAAAGACCCCGACGGAGGACACCCTCTCTAATAAAAATTGTTATGGCTATAAAAGTAATAATTAATGTACCATCTGAAAATAAAGCAAACTAATGCAGTAGATTCTTTCAAATCCACACAACTTGAAATCACAAGTTGTGTGGATTTTAGAATTATGCAGATTTTAGGCTAATGTTTTTTTTAACAATTTTATAAGCATAATTTGAATATAACAATGCAATCAAAATTATATTGAATGCTTGCAGCAGAGTAAAATATTTAAATAATTAACAAACTAAAAGGATAAAAAATTAAATAATTTTAAAACTGGTTAATTTGTTATAAGTAAAGGTCAATATCTAATAATGTATAGTTAAATAATCATCAGAAAGAACACATGCATTTTTCTTGGGCTATTTAATGAAACTTAACTTATAAAGATACACTATAAACTCACATAAAATCGAAAATTTCCATCAAAACACAAACTGTAGGTCTTTCACAATCTGTTGGTACTTTTTTGAAAGTCTTTGCTTATAAGAAAGTTATTTTATCTTTAGAATAATTAATACTTGCATTTAGGATGTGTTATTTACACTCATTTGAATTGCTGATGAGTACAGGGTATCTCTGTGTTTTCATTATTCTTGTCAAAATGATCCCATTTGGAGAGATCACATTTTTTTTGTCTTAGCACCTAATCTAGTTTTTTTCCCATCCTATATTAAATTTTGAATGATGAAAAAACTTGATATAAAAAATGTTTATTTTTTCAATGGCATAAAAAATATAGATTTGTAATGCATAATCCAAACTGATTTCTTTATATCAATTCTTTAATGGCAGTTATTTCATGAATCATGCTTGAAAAATTCTGCAAGATGATTAAAGGCTTAAAGAATAAGAATATTTACAAGTCTCCGTTCTTGCATTAATTAGACTTGAGAACAAAGAGAGTTGATTTGCTATGAACATGTTGTTCTATGAATAAGAGGACAACTTTTATAAGAACTAACTCAAAATATGTAGTAGTTGTATATATAAATACATAATGTAAATGTACAACACCTGTATAATAACCAAAGTCATGTGACTGTCATTAACAGTTCCAGGCTGGCCGCTTTGCTTTATCTATGCCAAGCGTCTATTTTGAAACTTAGCACAACTGATAAATTTCCAAATACATCTCCATAGCCATCATTTCCTCTATATTATAATAGTGAAATTCATGTGATTGTCATAAAGAACAATGCCTTCTATGAGCAAACATAATAGGCTATTTTCAATTAAAAGCATTTTTTCGAATAAAACTACATAAAATTTTCTATGACTGCAAAGAAATCTTAGTAGCTATCTAGATTCCATTAGCGGAGTAAAAATCTTTCCACCTTTTTAACTTACCTATTAACTTTTTTTTCCTACATGGTAAATAAAAATAATTCTTTGATATTAAAATTAACCACTTAACCGTCTGCCCCAAGATAAGTCGGGGGTAAAAGCACTGTTTCCCCATACCCTTCGCCGGTTAAGTGATTAAAAATCATGGTTTATTATTATTCATTGCTTTTCATTTCATTTCTTTTTTTTTAAGAAATATGTAAAAGTCATAAATTTAAAATGTTTCAATTTTAAAGTATGATTGTGTATTTTATATAAAATGAATTCTTGATTTCTCTACCAGAATTTTCTGATATGGCAAAGGAATGAACAAGTAAATTAAGTTATGACATCTTAGCATTACATTTAAGGATGACCAAATTGGTCACCAGAGGCAGGCAGCTTGAGTATAATATAAATGTATATGTAAATATTCAGCATCAACTTTAAAGTTTGAAGAAATTTTGAAAAAAAAATGCACAACTCTAATGTTGAACAACATGCATATCTATTTGTACATCTTGTAAGAAATAGTGATGAAATGATGAATAGTGACTGAAAAAGTAGGCGGGGGTGAATTTACAAGTGTGTAATAAAATAAATTTTCAGTTTTTATTAGTATGGATATGAGAGAGCCGGATATACAAATGTCTATTGTATTGTATGCACAGCTACACATATGTATCCATAAAAAATACTCAAGTTCTATTGTACTTAAGAATTTATAAAGTACCATACTTTAATGTATTGATATTTATATTGTTTAAAGAAATGAAATTTGTCATAAGTGATAACTTAATTCAGTATTAAAATTTACTGCTATTTATTTTAAAAAATGCATTATTTTATTGTTTTTCTTTTTGTTCTTAGACTGAAAGGTTGATTAAACTCTCTTACTGATGTTCAATAAGACATTTCCTTGGATGAAAATGGCTATAATCTCTTCGTACTGATACTTTAAAGAAGATTTTCTTATCATCTGAAACATAACTTTTTCACATGAGACAATGACATCGATTACAGAAGTAAAATCTTCCTCCAGTGAACATCGCTTTGTTCCTCAAAATGGTGATGAAAAAAAACACTCCTCCCCTGATACAGGAGAAAAACCTTTTATTTGTGAAGTATGTTCCAAAACATTTTCTAAGAAGAGTAATCTAAGGAGTCATCTCAAGACTCATAATGGAGAGAAACCCTATGTTTGTGAAACATGCTCCAAAGCATTTTCTCATAAAAGTACTCTAAGTAAACATGTCTTGACTCATACTAGAGAAAAACCCTTTGTTTGTGAAACATGTTCTAAGGGGTTTTCTCATAACTATCATCTAAGAAGACATTTCTTGACTCATACTGGAGAGAAACCGTATGTTTGTGAAACATGTTCCAAAGCATTTTCTCATAAAAGTACTCTAACAAATCATCTCTTGACTCATATTGGAGAGAAACCCTTTGTTTGTGAAGTATGTTCCAAAACATTTTCTCATAACATTACTTTAAGAAAACATCTCTTGACTCATACTGGAGAGAAACCCTTTGTTTGTGAAATATGTCCCAAAGCATTTTCTGATAAAAGAACTTTAAGAGACCATCTCTTAACTCATACTGGAGAGAAACCCTTTGTTTGTGAAATATGTTCTAAAGCATTTTCTCGGAAATTTACTCTAAGAAGCCATCTCCTCACTCATACTGGAGAGAAACCCTTTGTTTGTGAAATATGTTCCAAAGGATTTACTCAGAACAGTCATCTAAGAAAGCATTTATCATCTCATACCAAATAGACTGTAACAAAAATCTCTTATATTTTTATTGTCAAAATTGAATATGTAATGAATAAAAAAGACTTCCTCGAAAACGCATAGATTATTACCATAGGTTTTGTAGATTTTAGAATTTTGTGGATTTCTTGTCATTGCTTTGTTTACATTTTCTAAACGGTAATTTGAATGTAATTAACATTGAAATTAAAACTATTATGAACGCTTACAATATAATAGAACATTAAAATAAATAATAAACTAAATTAATAAAAATTTAGATAATTCTTAACACGATTAAAATATTAAAAGCAAAGGTCAAGTTAATAATCAATAATGTATGATTTAATATTTATTATAAAGGTAAGATGCATTTTTCATATGAAATTCATTTTATAAAGATACGTTATTAATTCACATCAAAGTCATAAAAGAAGGAAGATTTATTTCAAGTTTAATCACACTTAATAACCAAAAAATTTTGGCTAATACATTAATATATTTGGTAGAAAGATTATGATTACCAGTGATATCAGCAATATCTTATTTTTTCCAAAATAAATTTATTCTTCCATCATGAAAGCCCATGAATTCAATAATATTAATGAAAATTACAAATTAAAATATTTATAGAAATGATATAAAAATAAAAAAGTCAAATTTGTCCTTACTTCAAAACTGAATGTTTCATTGTTTATATCTGTAAATTATGTGGGGATTTGAGAGTGAATTTACTATTATCAGATATTTTTTTTAATTTTAATAATTAAAAATATATAAAATTCTACCTTAGTTGACACACTTGTCATTTTGATAATAAGTAAATAACACCTTACCTATTGTGAAGTAAAACTTCCTGTAAAGCCTTTTATGGGTTTTTGTTTCAATTTGTCTTATTTCAAGTAAAGTAATTTTACCCTGAAATAAAAATTTAATTTGAACTTGAAATGATAAATTGTACCTCAATATCTTATATGAATATACGGTACTTCTAGGTTATCCCGTCGACCAAAAATTATCGCCAAACTATAAGATAAAATGCCAATAATGGATGATCATGAATGTCGCATTTAATGACATTAAGTGCGATTCACGTGTTTAAAATGTCATTGATTTTTATTCCGACTTTTTATTAACATTTTTATTAATATTCTACTAATTATGTGTTTTTTCGTTATTTAAAATAAAAATTAATGTCAAAATGTATAATTTGGCTATTAGTTTGGCGATTTGTATAATTTGGCGAAATTGGTCAACGGGATAACCTAGAAGTACCGAATATACTTAGGAATGACTTTGTTGAAATAACACTTTTTAAAAAAATTGAGAAATATGCTATAAATATTTTTGGTGAAAAAAAAAAATATCTTATTTCCTAAATTTTGTTCTTAAAAATTTTCCAAGGATTTAAGTGAAACATATCGCATTATCATCTAATCTTTGGAATGATTATGAGCAAACTTACCCATTTTTCTTAAAAGAATATAAATAACTAATTTAATTTTTATTCACCATGTTTATTTGATTCATAAATACATGTTGTATAGGATAATCAATAGGGCACTTTGTGTTTTAAGATTTATTTTCATTAGTTTTGTAATTGTTTGTTTGTTTGTGCCTTGTATTTCCGAATTTAGAAATTTTGGTGGCACTATAATATTTTTCGCTATCATCAAGCAAATCTTTTCTGTGCACATTTTGTCTAAAAAAATCTCACACGATTATGACTAAATTTTGTATTCTACCATTTTGTGGTAAGAAATTATCATTGGGATAGGTTACATGGTTGAGAAAATTTTATGATTGATTTATTTTGATGTCTAACATCCTATTTGTTATTGTATTTTAAAGGGAATGAAGATTCAAACAGTTATTAACTTATTGAAAAGTCAGCAGTAAACAATATGGCAAAGCTAGCAACATTTTACCAGATTTAGCGGCTAATTCAAATTTCAACATTACCAATGCCAAAACAGTCCCAACTTGCTGGGCATAAAATTAAATAATATCACTGAATTTGGCAGTGATATATAATTGTTATGCTGCCGAGAATGCATTGTTTTAATGAGTTGAACTGATGACCATTTTTGACTGAGCTATGCTTCCTCCTTCCTGCTGCTATTTTATAGTAGCAGCAATGTTTGTATGAAAATTTTATCTAAAAAATTGCTCTAATGTTTTAGCCTGAATTTTGTATCGTAACATTTTGGAGTATGAGAAGTCCCAAATGTCCGAGAAAATTTGATAAGTAGGTCATTTAGGCGTCACTGCAGATCAGGAGAATGAAGATAGAAATAGTTAAGTTGTTGGGTATTTTTTTAAAGTTACTTATTACAAAATTTTAAACAGCCATAATCATACCATGATGAAAAGAGGGAAGGAGGGTGATGAGTGTTTCTTTTTATGCTTTAATATACTGAAAGTATGATATGGTGATAGAATTAGTCACTTATTCATTTCTTTATCCTTTTCAAAAGTGATTTTTTGTGATTTTTATTATTTTTGTTCATAACGTGTTGTAATTTTTTAAATTGTTGTTTTGTTATCATATTAGAGGTTTCTAAAAGTGAATGGTATTTTATGCAAAATGTAATACATATGTTGGTTTGTATTTATCCTTGTTTTGTTAGGTGAATTTCTTGTGGATAGATGAAACTGTTGCAGCATTTTTTCTGCAAAAACAACATATTTTAAGGGATTTGCTCTCATGACAACAGGGAGAGCACGAAAAATCGTTTTTAATCATTATTTTTTAGAAGCATAGATATGCAATATAAATCTTGTCAGTTTTAGTTTCAACTTTTATGCCCCGACGGTGCTTTCTAATACCATTAAGATAAATTATTATAAAATTCATTTAATAGATCGATTAGTAGCAATATAGTTTAGTTATAGTTAGTTAGTTATAGATACATTACTTTACTTTCAGCCAAAAGCATTTTTGATTGCACCAAACAAAAAGTATTTTTAGAAGGATTTATTTTGCCTTTGCACATACTCAGCTTTCTTGTCAGAGGATTATTGGGGGACGAAATTTTCAGTTTGATTTTTTTTTAAATTATATTTGTACATTTCCTAATTTTACAAAATACAAAATAAATAAATAATAAAAATTTGATTGAATTATAAATATGCCACAAAATACCTATAAATTCTAACTTAAGTTTAGTTGGCAAATTCCTTCTAAAATTTATTAAATGATTGTGTAAATCTTCTCAGACAGTTTCTAAAATTCACAAAAAATCCTCTAGAAAAATGAAATTTTCATGATTTACAACATAAAGGTTTAACTAAAAGGACATTAATATAGTTTTATAAGAAATTAAACAGAATGCAATGGGCAATGCCCCCACCAATGACTAAGAGATTTTTGCTCTCAAAACTAGTAGGCAGGAGGTGCTGGGTTCGAACCCAATTTCACCCGTTTACCTAATTAATAGGCACTAGGCCCGTTGGCTTAAATAATAATTCGGAATTTTCCATAATTTTCTTCAAACTTTGGATTTCCTTGCATAAATGTGGGTTATATTCCCTTAGAAAGATCGTCATAGAAGGCATTACCCCATTTTTTAGGCCAATAGCCCTTGTGTTGATAATTGGCCATCATGAACACAATCACAACCATAATGTTATTAATCATATAATGATTATTTCTCAATCAATTTGTAAAGTTGAAATGTGTTGGCATTTAACAGAGGGTGATACCTTGTTTGTTGCCATTCTGCTTTTGTCTATAATCATCCAAAAATCGATGTTTAAATGGGATTTTCATTTACATCCACTATGTGCATCTGTTTAAAGACTAAATTTAAATGAAGTGTAGAAATTGTGACAAATATATACAAAAAATCATATTTTGAAAAAAAAATGCTTTCACAATTTATCTGTGTTATGCACACCAATGGAAAAATGCACTCTGTCATTTTTTTAAACTTCAGTATTATTCAAATAGGAAAATATTCTTCAATGTCAACAAGGTGAAATTTTGTAAAGAAAGAGTAATTGGGCACTAGCACGGGGCGGAGTTTGCAATGTTTCCCACAAGCGATTCGGCCTTTGATTGGCTTTTGGTGAACGCTTGTGCGAAAAAGCGAGAAGCTGATTAGCTTTAATCCATCGTGACGTTCTTTGACGTCAGATATGCTTGTGGTCCATTGATTTTTTGATCCGCCAAACTGCTGTTCTCCATTGTAGGTGTTACTAGGCTGTAAAATTTCTTTCTGAACTTAAAAAGAAATATATCATTTGTTATTTAAAAGCACTATTATCTTATAAATGTATGAACTGTACTCTCCTGTTAAAAATGGTATTTTTTTTAGTTATGCCAGTACTTGAAAAAAAAGTGTTTCAAAGCTTAGTTACTAAAGTTTGTTTTTATGAACTTTTTATAAAAATGTGCTATTAGTATTGTACTTTTTTCTCTTTTATAAATTTCTGAATAGATGGATTGCTTCTTTATATTATGTTCTTTTTTTAACAAATTTAATTTTGTTAGATTCAAATTATATTGGAATCAAAAAATAAAAATTGTTGTTTACCCAATGAAACGGAAGTGGTTTTTTTTTTTTTTTTAATTACAGTCAATGGGTTTATTGGGAGTTATTGTTACTCTTTTGTATTCACAAGGATGATTTTTTTTTCACTGGATAGCTGGTAGTTGATCTCTACATAGGTCGTTTTTTACTTTTTCAGTTTTCTTAAAAGATTTTTCCGATAGGAGATGAGGATATTTTTACTTTCTGAATCTAGTTCTAAATTTCAAAGTATCCTCATAAAAACAATCTTGAAACAAAATCGAAAAGGTAAAAAATGGACATTGTCAAGGGTAAAGCCAGAATTTGCCCGACGGGGGGGGGGGAGCTGTATCCCCGATAGAGGGGCCAAGTTCATAGTATATATTAGAGGTCCGGGGCCTAAAAAACTCCGTGGGCAAAAATTTTAAACCCAGGCTTAATCCGGTTTGTACTAAATAGATTAATGGTCTGGTCGACATGAAATTTAAAAGTCGGCCTGATTGTACGGTCTGAGAAATACACACATATATAATATAGCCTGACCAGAAAAAAAAGGTTAAAATCATGGCCCGCCCAACTCTATTTCTACAAAACATGAATTTTTACTTCGATATGGTTATAAAGTGTTTTGGACGAGAAATTCTGATAAAGAATAGTCTTTTTAAGAAATGTTCTTGGCAGCAATATTTATTTATTTAGAACGAATATATCTATTTGCATGTAAATGTTTCAATTATTATTCAGTTATCGTTAATCCTTATATCATGTAATGGAGACTTATAAATCAGAAAAATGCCACACAATAAAATCTTCCAAGACGAAATCACATAGAAACAAACAAACAAAAAAAAAAGAAAAGAAAAAAAGAGAAAGAGAGAGTTATAGTCAATTTACACACTCGTAGCAGGTATAACGTATTATATTCTTTTCACATGTATTATTATATTCATTTTAAATCAACATATTTTACGTTTAAAGGAACTCTTCACTCACTTGAAAACACCCGCTCCATTATGTTAAACGCACATTATTTTCGAATTTCTCGTTTTAATTAGAATGTTTTTTAACAATCTTTTTTTCTTGCATAGGACAGTTAAGCTTGCTCTTTAATATGGCTATTTTTCACTTTTTTGATTTCGGTTGCAGATATTTTTTTAAAGATACTTTCACTTTCCGAAACGGTTTTGAAACTGAAAGTACTTTTTTGTGTTATAGGCAAGTTCTATTTCACAGATTTTACTGTATTTAAATTTTTTTGCCTAAAAATCTATTATTCTTTAAAAATATTAAATTTTAAAGTTTAATTGCAGAATAATGGCGTGTTAAACTTATAAAAATGTATACTTTTTTGGTAAAAATGTTTGGAACAGGCCAAATTTTACTAATTTTTGCACGGCCCAAGTCGTTCCGTGAGGGTGATATTCATACGAGCTGGATCGAAACCGGGACTGAAAATTTGGATCCGGGCAGTCCTAGGAAGAATGAAGTCAGTCCGAACTGGGTATCTAAAAAGTTAATTAAGCCATGAAAAGAGTGAAAAACAGGCGTGGACCGGACCCAGTGTCGTAAAAGAAAATAAACCCGGACCCGGCCAATGCAGACCTCTATCGAGGTTTATTCAGAAGCTGGAGCTCGGTGAAATTTTTTTTCCTTAATTCCTTCGCGACGGAGCATTTTATGAAATTTTTAATGTTTTTCACCGATTTTTAAAAATAGAATTTTGTGTCATTAAATCGAGAAAATACTCCGATTAAATAACGCAAATTTTATAGTAAAATTTTACTGGAGATAAACAAGGATTCTTAAGCCTTTTTGCAGCACGTAAACTTGTCGCTCGTCCCAAAGGGGTTAAAATTGGTTTATTCACTAGGAATAAATAATATGGCAAACCACGTTCGCTAATCCGCGTCAATTGATTCTGGATCTGATAAGGAATTTCTTTTAGATGGCATAAGATAACAGAGTAGCCTATTTTTTTAAGCATGAAATGTTTTGTGCAATTCTATATTCAGTATGTGCAGAGATGAAAAAAAAATCGGGAAAAAACACAACATAAAAAACACCATCAGTAGGTCGATATACACCAAAATGTCATCCATACTAACTTAAATATGATGAAGTTTGATAAAATTCAGTGTTTAACTTTTTGAGAAATAGCTCTCACGGTCTCACGTCACACCTGCCAACTTTTGATTTTTAGCAACCAAATAAATGAAATATAAAACAGAAAATTATTTAGAAAGGTAACCTTTTACATGGTATATTTCATTTTAATTTGATTTGTAAATATGATAATTTTGATTTTTGGAAAAAAAAAGTGATGCGTGCAAAGCACGGTAATTACTAAAAGGAAAGCATAACAAAACACTGTTGAGCGATGCATAACAAATTTTATCAGGATTAATTTATTTAAAGGTCTAAAAAAAAGTATGAAATTGGATTAAATTTTGTGTGTTAATTTTTTATACATAGTTGTATCGAAAATCACGAAGTTTCTATATGTACTTCTATGTATAACTTTGTAACAATTCTACCAAAAATAAAATTTTAAATTTTATTTAAAAAAAAAATAAAAATCTTTCTAAATACGCTTTTTTAATGTGCTAATACATGCATTACCACAATTGCCAGTCTTAAACCTGGAAAAAATGTGAAGGGAATTTACCTAAAATCATTGCCATTTGCGTTTTTTAAAGTTGTCCCATTTTCCGTATTTTTCATTAACCGGACCGGCCTAGATCTCGACGTTCCGGATAATCGAAGCTCTAAAGTATTTATTTCTGAATGCAAAAATATAAGTGAAAATATTCCATGAACATTAGTTAAATTATTAATATCAACAAAAGTACGAATTCTGCGTATAAAGCAGTTTTAAAATTAAAACACTCGGGGAAAAATATAAAATCACATGTAAACGTAAATAAATAAGAAATCATTTGGACTTACTCGCATAAGTGTCTTGAAACTTGTTATATACAACAGAGACAAATTAAAGTTGATATCTTCGTAAAAAGGAGGAACTCATAAAATATTTATAGCAAGTAGAAATGATAATTATAATGCAAAATTTGCTAAGTCATAAATTCCATATTTTAATAGTCAAATTTTTTCTTTAAAACTCCATTGTAGCATTTTTTTACAGTTACTGCCTGATTGATTATACATGAGTTTTGTAAAAAAATGCATTAAACAGATGAATAATAATTTTAAAAATCTTACTTCTGTATATTAAAATAAAAATACTAGATCAGGAAAAAAATAATTCCTTATATCTGTGGTCAATGGACAATTGACGAAGATAGAGTACTGCATCTATGTAACTCTGAAATAACCTTCCGGTCTATAGCAATCCAAGTGTGTTTTTCTTTTTTAATTTCCATAGCATTATTGAGATACATACCGGGTGTCCCAAAAATGACTGATGGATTTCAAAATTCAATAACTTACAAACGGTGACAGCTATTTAAAAAAATGTTTGCAGGAGGGTGATGTATAATGTCAGGAGTTTTTTTACCGTAATTTTTTATTTTAGTTGGAATTTCAAGCAATAGGTGGCGCTGATGGCGACTGAATCAGTGTAGCAGTGCTGAGTGAAGTGTCGACCTGGTACTTCAATCGCCGTCAGCGGAACCTAATGCTTGAAATTCGAACTAAAATAAAAAATTACGGTAAAAAAACTCCTGACATTATACATAACCCTCCTGCAAAAATTTTTTAAATAGCTGTCACCGTTTCCAAATTATTGAATTTTAAAATTCATCAGTCATTTTTGGGACACCCGGTAAATGTTATTTTTACAACCAATCAAAAAGAATACGTCTTCTGAAGCTAAACAATATTATTCATCCATCTCTTTATTCCAGTTCTACAAAAGTTTTTTTTTTTATTAACTTGCACTTCAGAATTTGAAAACTATTCAAAACAAAAGGTATGAATTTTCTTTCAGTGAATCGCATAGTGGTTAGTAATAGCAAATTAGTAATATAGTTAGTAATAACCATTAGTAATAAACCATATTAGTAATATGGTTAGTAATATAGTGGTTAGTAATAGCAAAATTAAAGTGCATGAAAGCAAAATTTAAAGCAATTTTTTTTTGTTTTAACGGAATATAGTCAACGGAAAAAATAGTTCAATTCACAGATTATTTTGCGAGCATAGCGTCCTCCACGAATTGGGTTATACCCGACCTGAATTAGTTAATTCTATATCCATTTAACCTGAACCAATTTTTAAAAAGTAGATGACCCGAACTGTACAAACTTCGATCTAAAAGTAATCAATTCGAACATAATATAAACTCGAAATGCACGAGAAAATTGAAAAAGAAAATTCCATCTTGTAAAGCAATAATGGAAAAATAGTCTACAAACAAGTCTACAAAATAGTCTAATACCTGCGATATCAGTTATATATTTTATGGCAGCTATGCTGCTTTATGTGGAAAAATTAATGTATCTATATATTCACTCACTTATTGACATTCAAATAATATAATTTTACATTTAAGAATATATTTCGGCGATACTTTTGAGAAATGAGGTAGAATCGATGCCATACGCTAAAACAATTAAAACTAACCCGACTCGAAAAATAGAAGTCAATCCGAACCTCAGGGTAAGTCTCCATCAACCTGAATCACGAGTTCAGCGCTTAACTCTCCTTTGAATGTAAATTCTAATTCACCGTCAACTCAACCTGCCGAATTCTGAGAAGAAACCGAAACAAAAGTTGAGTTACTCAACCTTGATATGAAACAGAGGTTGTTCGACCGCGCATGCTCAGTCCAAGCAAAGATGACGGCTGTTTTGAATTGAACATTGTTGAATTTTTTTTTTCACAGAGATCTGTTTGTAACTCACTCGGTAAACAAAATGTTAATTATAAGAGATGATATAAAAGAATGAGTTGCTTTAAATTTTTGAGGGGTTTTTTTACCTCTATTAACGAAAATTATATTGATTTGTGATGAGTCTCTAGGCTTGAAGGTTTGAGTTTGCCTAGCAATTTTGATATCAGGTAGCGCCATGAATAGAAAGAAAGTTTTGATATGAAAAATTTTGGTTACATAATTTAAATTAAAAAAAATAAAAAAGCAAAGCAGTCTTTTTCTCACATTTCAGTTTCAGCTTTTTTACTTAATTAAAGCATGCAATCGTAAAAGCAAGAATTTTATGACCGCAAAATAATAAGCCGTTAACTATAATACACTATAATAATTAATTTTCTTACTTGTTTTAAATAAATACTTTTGTTTAGAAAAGCATTCTTCTGAAGATTTATCTTGAAATTTTTCGCATTTAAAAATTTGCACATCAATTACATAAGTTAAATTATTTAATACACGTTAGAAAAAATGTATGAAAAAATAGATGCATTTTCAATATTTGAATTTTCGTTGAAAAATAAATAAACTAGCTCATTAGTTTCTTTTATTCTAATTATTATTGTTAGCCTGGTTAGAAAAGCGTTTAGTAAATTTAATAATTAAAGAAAAACTATATTTTTTTTAAATCAAGTAACTTTTATGAAAAAATGATACTGTAACGCAAAATCTTGTAAAAATAAAAATCTTATAACTGTATTGGTATTTCTAATCTTTGAATCTAATTTTGTGAACAAACAAAACTGCCAAATCACAACTTAATTCGAAATTTATCGATCTAAAAATTAAACACAAGTATGTATTTCAAATCTTAGTTTTGCTTTGCAATTAAAAATTGGTGGTATGCGAGGATTGAACCCATGAACGCGATAAGTATGTCATGTGATACCTTTGGCCAATCAGATACATCATGATCATCACATTTCAACCTGAAGTTCACTAACCCAAGGTTAACTAATCTCAGCTGTAAAGTTAGCGATGAATTTCAAATATTAACCGGCGGTTAGAATTGCTAACCTGAGGTTTCTCAACTGTGAGTTGAATCGCGAGTTGAAGGTTAATTGAGACTTGTCCGGTAAGAAAAAATATTAACTTTAGCCAGATCCGACTCAAATCGCTAGTCGAGATGGGTTAATTTCCCAATGTGATTGTCAGGCTCTGAGAAAACATCTGCTACAGGATTGGAATTTATGTTATTCTTTTATCTTAATATTTATTGTAGTATATGGGCTGTGTGCTGGAATTTTCAAGGTGACATTCTTGCTATGTTAAAGTGAGAATTGACAGGTGATCATGTGCAGGTGGTGAGGTGAGAAAGAGAATATTGCTGAGAGGTGTGTTCATCCGTCAGTGATGTGTGTGAATGAAGAGCAAATAAGGAACATTCCACGAATCAAGAAAACAACGTGGAATGTGTGCAAGGGAGAAACTCCGCAGGGGGGTTTAGATTGGGGAAAAGCAGTGATTTGAGAAGGGCAAGTCTTGTCTGAGATTTTGGCAGTTCATATCTGGGGTTCATTTACACAATCCTCACAGTGGGTGACCGATATCACCTAATATTATCGGTGGTGGCAGCTATAATACTACGGACTTTCTTCAAAGTTGTGCGGGCTAAGAGGAATGGCCGACAAATTGATGGCAGCGTCGGGATAGAATCGTCTGAGACCAGTGACCAGCGAGCCGTGTTGCAGTGTGTTAGTGCCGGAGTACCCAGTGGAATTCTTGTGTGGTAATGCCGGATCATCGAGCGGAATTTTAGAGAAATAAAAATCAAATGTCGAGGGAACTAAAGAGGAAGTATTAATAACCATATTTGCTATTGTTTTAAGGAAAAGTAATAATAACTTGAGCTAATATTGATTTTCTATATTCTTTTTTTACTAATAATGGTAGTGAACAAAATTAATGCTTTGTGTTTATAATAGTTGGAAGGAATAATTAAATTTACTTAAATTTAAATTATTGTTAAAGTAATATTTAAATGAAGCAATATAATTTAAGTTTTAAGAGTTGATAACAACATTTGCTTAGAATTTTAATTGGCTAGAGGTAGTGAAAAAAAGGCTTAAAAAGGGCCATATTAAGGAAAAATAAAAGTGAAGATCTTGAGTATATTTGTTTTAAGTGTGAGAACCAGTATTGAATTTGGAAATATCTTAGTGAGGATAATTGTAGAAATTTATATGTGCATGTTATACAATTCTTCTTTATGTGGATGTTTTTATTGACACCAATACTTTTATTCAATTTCAACGTATCAGTGTTATTATGTAAATTGTATGTTATTATCTAAGGGTATAAATTGGAATCGATATTTCATAATAATCAAATAGAATTACTGTTTTACCTTTTGTTTTATTGGAAGTAAATTGTATGACATCAATGGTTGAGGAAAATTAGATTATTCAGTAGGTTAATTAGAAATGTAATACATCGATTATCTGAAGGGTATTAAGTAGTATAATAAGTGGGGTATAACTGTACTAAGTTAGAAATTTAGGAAATATTAATTTGGTAGGTTTAAATATTATTGTACTGTAGGGTGGTAATAACAATCGAAGAAAGTACGGCTTTTTTTGTACGGTACTTTCCTCGAACTTTCCATCACGCTTTACATGTTCACCGCACTGCACTACAATAAATTTTCTCTGCATTTCTACTCCCCAGGCGTGCTTGGTGGCACTACATTAGTGTGATACGCTATAGGAAATAGGCTTTTGGTACTATATGGCCTACTCTTACACTCATGTTTAACGAGCTGCATCTTTACTGGGTACGTCTTTACAAAATACATTTTTAAAGTAATTGTGACTGATTTGTTTTCATGAAAAAAGCACAATTATGATTTTTTCAAAATTAGCTTTGAAGTGAGTTGCAGCCAAGAAGCGATTCCTTGTCCTCCCTCATGCTCAATTATTAATAGAAGCACTTGTCAAATCTGTTTACACATTTAAAAACATATTAACCTTTTTTGGTGCTCGTCAAAGCATTTTTTAATACTAGTCATTTAAATTTTTTGATAAAAATGAATTTTTTTTTTATATCTTGAAAAGTAGAAAAATTGCTGCCGTCAAGATTTAGTTGTTGTATTAGAATAACAAGAAAGTCATTGCATTGTCATATAAAATGCATAATATCTGGAAACTAAACCAAGGAGTCGAATGAAAAAACTATAGTGCGTTCACAACTTTATCGAAAGAACTGAAAGTGAAAGCTTTACAGTAAAAACAAACAACCGCATTTTTCAAGGGATTTATTTTATTTCAATGAATTATGTTACATATATGACAATTTTAATATTCATTTAAATTTTGAGACAATGAATTAAAAAACTACATCAGCAACATCAAAACACAATGTTCAACTGGAGTTTTAAGGCACAAATTCGATTTTCTCAGAGTCCATCAAATATACAAAAATGAAAAAAAATCTAAATTTAGCTTTATCATGACGATAAAAATAATACAAAAATGAAGTTAATTATACAATGGGAATGTTAGCTACAATTTGTTGAATTTTTCGTCTTCATTTTTTTTTTCGTTAAAAGTTTAATAAAAAAACTATAGTAACCTACGATAATTTTTTGAATGTTATCATTTTATTCGACTCATCGAGTTCTATCTTTTAACAAAAAGCTCACTGTCGAAAGTCAACTAGTTCGTCAAAAATGTCAAAAAACGTTTTCATTTTCCATTTCTTAAACACATTATACCAAACTCTACCGCGTTTGCTATGATTTGTTCATTAAGTAATATAAAGAAATAATGAGTCATTAAGTATTTATTTAGCAAGTTAAAATAAACAGTTATAAATATTAAACAATACGTGTTTGCTATTAGTTGGAAGAAATTTCAGGGGGAAGTATTTAAATGATACATTGTTTACTTTAAAATATTTCTTAACGAATTAAAAAAATGTTTTAACATTTTTTGTGCTAAAGAATAGGGGATTTAAGGGGAGAATTCATATGATTATTTTTAGGTGCGTTCATAAGCACCTATAGTTGTCGTTCAGTTCGTCAGTCCGCATATGACAGAGCAAAAACTACCCAAGAGAATCCCTTGAAATTTAAAATATATAAGTTTTCTATAACTTTGTTGAGTTATTTTAAATTTAATGAAAATCGAATGTATAGTTTAATGACAGAGACAATCAAAACATCCTGTTACATTACGATCAATGGAAAAAAAATTAGTTTCAAGTGAATTTTAATGATGTTATACTCTTTCGAACATAATAGAATTCATATGTATTTAAGAAGTATAAACTAAAAAATGCATGCTGCACAATCTGTTGTGCTAAGAGTATTTGTTATAAATTTACATGGCCACACAAAAGTATTCCATTACACAATTGTATAGGGAAGAAACATTGTTGAACGCGTTTTAATACTATTTAAAAAATTAACATTTTATGAAATTCAGATACGGTGTTGAGGTTTCAACAAATTATTTCCTGTATAATAGAAAACAGATAGTATTTCCAAGAACGCGCGGTAGATTTCGGCGACTATACTATATGCGATGTAAGGTATTCTATTACATCAAGATTTGAATATTTAAAAAAATGTTATAGAACGAAAGCACCACATTTGCTACGTTTTAACGTGTAATTTACAATTTGTTTTATGCAGGGATTGGGTGAAAAGTCGAAGCTGCTCATCCCTGTACTAAACTTCTTTACTTCTACATTAATGATATAAATGTTTTTTTTATTCTAAATCTCGATTATATGCTCTTCTTCCAAAACCAACTTTTTTGCTTTTGAAAAAAAAAGAAAGTCATTACCAATGACAATATACAAAATGTAAAAAAATAATAACAAATAATAAACTTTGCACTCCTATTCTACAGTAAACATGTTTCAGGAAATCTCAGAAATTCATGCTCATTTCATTCAATATTTTTTTCGAATAATACAAACTAAAAGCACAAACGGTTTTCGACATAGACCATACTATGACATGAAATTATTTTGAGCGTCCCTCGGAACGAACTACGAATACTACAGCCAATCAGGGTAACTTTGGTCCAAGAGAGAAAAAAAAAGAATAAATCTGCCATATCATTTGAGTTAACGGCAAAGAATTTGGTCTCAAAATACAGATAGATGCACTATTGTGAGTGCCCATTGTAAATATTTTTGTCAAAATTCTCACATGGCAGAATGGATTAAAGTTTCGTAAAAGTTCAGCAAAGTTACCCTAAGAGACTGTACATAATTCATTTTCAAAAACGAATGTGGCATAGCAAACCTTAGTATTAGATGGCAAAAATATAGATAGATGGCTGAGTTTGTGTGTAATAGTGTGAGTTTGGCAGCTCACTGGAAATAAATGCTCAAGATTTCACCATGGCAAAATGGATTAAAGTTTCATAAAAGTGGAGCAAAGTTACTTTGATTTGATGCAAAGTTTATCTGATTGACTATACATAATTCATTTTCAATAATAAATGTGATATAGTATACCTTACATTAATTACATGGCAATTCCAAAATTCTTAATTTCAAAGTGTTAAATAATAGTCAGATGGCTACCATTCACAACCTTAACCATAATGAAAATATTTCCGTGAGATTTGCTTCATGCTAAATTTGCTTGAATGGAATATAGTTATAATATCAGAGGATTCCCTGAAATCTGCACAGCTTGAGACCTGTGGTTGTGTGCGAATTTTAGAATTTTGCGTATTTCTGGTCATTGCTTTGTTTACATTTTTTAAACAATAATTTGGAGGTAATTGATAATAATAAAGAAATTATAATGAATGCTTGCAACATACTAAAATACTAAAATAAGTAATATAATAAAATAATAAAAATTTATTTAATTTGTAAAACGATTAAAATATTAAAAGCAAAGTTATTAAAATCCATAATGTATGAATAAATATTCATTATAAAGGTGAAATGTATTTTCCTAAATTATTCATTGAACTTGCTTCATAAAAGAACAAACAAAATTATAAAATAAGGAATTTTTATTTCAGGTTTAGCCACTTACTAAAAATTCTGGATTAATGCATAAATATATTTGGTAAGAATATTGTGATTACCAATGATACAAGCAATATCTTGAATTTTCCCTCAAATAGATTTATTCTTCCTGCATGAAAATACATGAATTCAGTAATATTAACAAAAATTACTATAAAAATTTTAAAAAAAGTCAAATTTAGTCAATATATATCAACTGAATGTTTCATTGTTTACATGCAAAAATTATGTACAAATTTTAGGGTGTGGATTTTAGGGATTCTACTGTATCAAAGTCATAAACATTTTATAAGTATAATGGGAAGTTTTAGAAATTGAATTGCCTGAGGTAAGCAAATATTTCAATTATTTCATCAATTATTTTTTATTGACTTTCAAAACTCACACCAGACCGATTTTTATGAAATAACAATCACAATAGGCGATCTTGAAATGAAGGAACTTAAAAGATTACTCAATTATATAAGGATACTAAAAAGTTTATTAAATCCAATTGATTTTTTTAAACCACCAGATTTTAAAACATTCAACTTTTATATAAAAATTTGTATTGAGCGTGAAATATTTTGAAATTTTATTTTTAATTACATTATTATTATGAAACTTATTTGACGGTTCCGAAACATGTTAATGTCATTTATTTTTATTATAACACCTTTCTTAAGAAAAATAAAAAAATTTTTATTAAAATATATAAGGATACTTTCTTTTAATTGAATCCTGTTGAGAAAAGCATAAATTTAAAACACTTTTACCAACCTTTATAATGATATTTCAAATGTACTCAGATTGTTGTTATTAACTAAAAGAACAAGAGTGTATCAAACACACTCTTTTTTTTAATATAAGGGGTAAGTCAGGGGGCCATTCTGTTCTCGAAACTATTATTTTAAGCTTAAATATTGATAAGAAAATATTTTTTTAAATCAAAGAACTTTATACTGAGAAATCAGGTTTTGCAAAAGCTTTTTTCATTAAAATACTATCAATCATTATAAAAACTTGCAAGTGTAAAAAAAAACAGAAATATGTAATATTTTTCAGGTAAAATAAAGTATGATAAAAATAAAATTGTGTTTGCCATGGCCATAGATCATGGTATACATGGTATGTAGCTCCGTATCTGCTGGTTTAATAAGCAAATTTTAGTATATTACTGTTGTTTTTGAGCATTGTAATAAATGGAAAGAATTATTTCTTTATTTTTGGTCGTACGCAATTAACATATCTACAATTAACAAATATTAGGAACAAAATGTAATACTTAGATAGCTTTTTTTGGAATTTATTTTTGTTTATCGCACATAAAAAGTTTCTCGCCAATAGGAATTAACAGATACTTCGTTAAACAAATCTTTTGAAAGAATATCTTTACCCATATATCTCATACAAAAGGTTTCTCTTCAGTATGAATTAAAATATGTTTCATTAAGGAACACTTGTGAGTGAATTTCTTATTGCATATGTCACACTCAAAAGGTTTCTTACCAGTATGAGTTCACAGATGGCTGCTTAAATGGCCTATCTGAGAGAATTTCTTGTTACATACTTCACACACAAAATATTTCTCACCAGAGTGAATTAAGCGATGCCTGGTTAAATTACTGGTTTTAGAAAATTTCTTGTTACATATCTCACACACAAAAGGTCTCTCACCAGTATGAATTAACAGATGTTTTCTTAAATAACAATTTTGAGAGAATTTCTTGTTGCATATCTCACATACAAAGTGTTTCTCCACAGTATGAATTATCAGATGGCTGCTTAAATCGCTCTTTCTGGGAAATTTCTTGTTGCATATCTCACACACAAAGGATTTTCCTCCAGTATGAATTAACAGATGTCTACTTAAAATGTTTTATCTAGAGAATTTCTTTTTGCATATCTCACACACAAACGGTTTCTCACCAGTATGAATTAACAGATGGCTGCTTAAATGGCTCTTTCTAGAGAATTTCTTGTTGCATATCTCACACACATATGGTTTCTCACCAGTATGAATTAACAGATGGCTGCTCAAATGGCCCTTTTGAGAGAATTTTTCGTGGCATACCTGACATACAAAAGGTTTTTCACCAGTATGGATTAACACATGCTTGTTTAAACTACACTTAATAGAGAATTTCTTGTTGCATTTTTCACCAGTATGAATTAATAGATGTGAACTTAAGTTATGCTTATGAGAGAATTTCTTGTTGCATATCTCACAAACAAAAAGTTTCTCGCCAGTATGTATTAAAAAATGTTTAGTTAAACCACTTTTATGCAAGAATTTCTTGTTGCATATTTCACACACAAAAGATTTCTCATGAATGTGAATTATTGGATGCCTGGTTAAGTTAGGCTTAAGGGAGAGATTCTTGTTGTATTTTTCTTCTTCTGAATCAGAAGCAGTTTGTTCAAAATGCTTGTGTAAAGAAATATTTTGCTGCATATTTCACAACTTGAAAATTGTTTTAAATGATGTAATGTGAATTTGTAATTACGATTTATGTATCTGCAATAAATAGAAAAAAGGTAATATATCAGTTTTTTTGTCCATTGAAATGCAATTTAAATGAAAATAATTTTATGAACATTTATAATCAATGTAAAAAAGCAAACAAATAAAATGTTTAATATAATAAATTCAAAATTACAGTATCATGGTAATAATCAGGGAATTAAAGATATATAAGGCAATTTCCCCACTGTATAAAGATAAAATCATAATAAATATATTACATTAGTAGAGTCATGTGGAAAATAAGAAATAAAGTATTTTTAAGGGGAGAATTCTATAATTCTACAGTTACAATACTGTAAATACTGATAATAAAAAAATTCTTTGGGGGGAAAGGGGATTTAATGCAAACATGTGTTTAGTCTAATCCTTCCAGATTTTTGAAATTCTTTAATTTAATATAGATAATTTTTGGGACAAAACTCTTCATCATTTAATATGATTTGCATTATAGTGGGATAAATTTTACATCATTTTAATAATGTATTAGAATTTTTACAATGCTTAAAGCTCTATTAACTAATTATAGGTAAAACTGAATGCATTCTTTACGCGATATTTAAATATATATTCGAAGATCGATAATCCGCAATTTTCTACAACTCGCGTCAACTTTACAAAAGTAAACAGTGAAATAAACAGTTAAGAAAATGTAAAATTTTATGATTCAAAAAGGATTTTTTTAAACAAATAATAAAATAATTGAAAAAAATCATAATAAAACATCTACTTTTTTTAAATATAACTCTTTTATTATAATAACAGTAAAAAACAAACTGTATTATTGATTATATATGTGATTATATTTATTTTAATGCAATCAATTTTTATATTAAAATAACTTTAAAAAAGCATTTTCAAGATAGCATATAAAGTTAATTATTAGATTTCTTATTTATATTTTCATATTATACTGATTTAAAATTAAAATGCTGTCAAGGAATAATAAATGACGCATAATCCATAGTACCGTATTTTCGGGCGTATGCGCCGCACACACCGTAAGCGCCGCACCTCCGAAAATGCATTAAAATAAAACAAATATTCATCAGAAGCGCCGCACCGCCGTATGCGCCACAATTACGAAAATACATCAAAATGTTAAAAATTGCACTATATTCAGTGTTTTTTTTAACATTTATAATATAAATCCAATTTTAAATTTAGTATATTTTGTATATTTTTTATGATAAAATTGAATTTGAATCCGTGCAGCCTTTATTTCGCGATTTTTTAATACGTTTTTATAGTTTGTAACGAAGTTTGCAGGGTTTTATCGCGTTATTTCACGAAATTTGCAGGGTTTTATAGCAATATTTGACGAATTTGCAGAGTTTTTTCGCGATACTTGAAAATGCGTTTTTTATGGGGATGAGCAAATGATGAATCATGATGAATTGAATAAATCATGAATATTTGAATGAACAATGAATTTTGATACTTGAAGCAATACTTGAAAAAAAAAATTGCTTTAAAAAAAAACGTAAATTCTGTCAAAAAAGCGCAGAAAAAAGGAGAAAATTGTAAAAAAAGCATAAAAAGAATGAAATCCATTAAAAAAATCTCGAAAAAACACACTTTTCATCAAAGATTCATGATCCATTCATTTCATCATTATTTATTCCGTTCTCATTCGCCTTTGAGAACGATATGAATCATGATAAAATGAATGACTAATGAATCTTTGATGAAATGTTCGTAATTTCGAGATTTTTTAATAGATTTCATGCTTTTTTTCAAATTTCTCCTTGTTTCTGCGTTTTTTCGCCGAAATTCACGTTTCTTTTCGTTTTTTTTGTACCGTTTATTTATAGATATGACATATTTGCATTTTTTCTAAAAATGTTTTTGACAATTCTTTTGTGCGTTCTTTTTGGCGGTCGTTTGAGAAATTCACGATTTTTGCTCGATCTTTTGACATAATTTGTGTTTTTTAGAGATTTTTTGACATATTTCGAGTTTTTACTGCACTCTTTCGTCGAAATGTGGGATTTTAGCTATACTTCGGCGAAATTCATAATTTTTTTTTTTTTTTTTTGCGATCCTTTCAAAAAATTTGCGATTATTTTTCGTGATTCTTTGGCGAAATTAGCGTTTTTTTTCAGCGGTTTTTATTTTATTTTTTTTATTTTTATTTTTATTTTTTTTTTTGTAGTTGGGACTAGCGTTTGATTGGGCAGGGCGGATTAACGGGATTTTACGATAATAAAATTGTAATTTTTCAAGTGATCCTTTCATTAAATACACATTTTTTCTTTTTACATATTCGCGCTTTTCCCGCGAACCTTTGATAAAAGTCGTGTTTTTTTCAGCCGATCCTTTGATAAAATTCTTGTTTTTTCTGCGAATGATTGACAGAAATTAGGCTATCATTTGTCGAAATTCGCGATATTTTTTATGCTTCGCTTTTTCTTCCTGATGATTGACTTTTCACAATTTTCAGAAAAATTGCGATCAGAATCACCTCTATAATGAATATCGCTGCAAGGGGGAAAATATATCGTATCCGCCGCCCCGGCAGAAGCGCCGCAGTAAGCATAATTTTAACTTTTAACCCTTAGACTACCAAAAAAAAGGATATACAAGTACTACCATTCGGGTCCATTGGACCCATATGTAAAATATATAGGATTTCAAAATATACAAAACACCCATTTATCTACAATGAATATATTTGTTATTAATGCACCTTATACAATATATAAAAGTGATATATATAGTAATAAAGTAATATATATAGTAATAGAGTAAGAAAGTAACACTTACAGTAAGAAAGTAATATATATAGTATATTATAATGACTACAAAACGTTTTTCATCATAATAAAATTATTCTATACATGAAGTACAAATAACGACGGAATGTTCTCCGCAAACATTTTTCGTACACTTCTTGCATAATGTTCGTGTTTTTCGATCTTTTTTAGAGGGACAAATATGACATCTTGATTTTTTTCGTGGCGGTTCAAAACTATTTGCGTAAAGTTGTTCTGAAGTAGATGTTGAGACGGCGATACCTCCTTCACCTACTAATTCTTCTGCAAGTTGAATAATGAAATTCCGCCTTTTTTTCATTTTCGGATCACATTCAGCATTCAGTGACAACCATATTATGTATGCATTCAACGCACTTATATCGATCATATTATAAAATACAATCAAAGGCCACCGACGTGTCATGCGTTTCACACTATATATTCTTACCATTTTGTCCATCGTATCTACTCCGCCTTTGGTTTTATTATAATCTAGGATTATTTATGACTTTTTTTCTAAGCTGTTGTCAATATCATAAGTGTTATGCATTGTGCTTAGCAAAGTAACAATTCTACCTTTTCTGGGACAGTAAGAGATGATGGTCGCCTTTTCTTGAAACCCAAATAAAGTAGAATATACAGAACGATGTTTTGGATTTGTGAACACAGCGGGTAATTCAGGTTTATTTTTTCGAATTGTTCCAAAAAGAGATAATTTTTTTGAAGTAAGATGTGTTGCTAATGCATATGACGTAAAAAAGTTATCAAATGTAATATTACGACCAGAATTTTCAATTTCCTTCGTCAATCTTTTAACTACATTTTCTCCCTGATGAGATTCTCTTACTTCATTTTTGCCTGTATATAGTTCCAGTTTCCAAGCATACGATGTTACGCTGTCACAAATAACCCAGAACTTCAGTCCATACTTTCCAGGTTTAGATGGCATATACTGACGGAAAGGACATTTTCCACGAAAAGAAACTAATTGCTCATCGACAGTCATAGACCAATTAGGAATATAAGGGTCTTGTAAATAGCTATTCCACAATTCAAAGTATTCTCTTATTGGCTCTAATTTATCAGTTGATCTTCTTTTACGCCTCTCAGCAGCATCATCAAATCTTATGACACGTAATATACTTGTGAATCTATTGCGACTCATAATGTCCCGAAATATTTGTCTTCCATTTTTTATGCTCCAAAGTTCGCTTACTGTTTCATTTTTCGATTTATATACTCCAATAAGTAATAAAAGTCCGATGATTTTTTTAAGTTCTATAATATCTATAGGTTTCCACTCTTTATCGAATATTCTATTGCCTTCCGCGTTTGTCCATTTTACTATAATTTCCAAAAGTCTTTTTCGGAAATAGATAAGAAATGAGGATGATATGGAATCCACTTCACGATTTGCAAATCTTGAAGGTCCAGATTTTTCACGTAAAATATTGATTTCAGTACGTCTTCCTTGTGGTCTGGTAACTTCATTCTTATACCAGATCTGTGAATTATTTTTGGAAACAAAAGTAGAATTTGAAGTACTTGTGGTTGCTACATTTACTTCATTGGAATCATTATCAGATTCTAAGTAGGAATCAGAAATTTCATTATGTATTTCAACATAATCTACTTCACCTTCATCAGACGACAGATTTTCATCATCGGTGTCGAATTCTATATCGTCCGGATTTTCCATAATTTTTTGAATTTCCTCTTGAGTCAATACTTTTTTCTGTTCATCTTCAATTCAGTTTTTAACAAAAAATAAGTTAGGAAATAAGAAAATGATGAATATTTGTAAAATAACAAAGCACGTACAAACTACACTTATTACTTGTCTTCCAATATCAAGTCCTATTTTCAATGAAAAGATTCAAAAACATCAATAGACACCATTCGCTCACTAACTGTGTCTGTTGATAAATGACTCTCTGAACCAGAAGTAACCTTTTATATATAGAGCACGAAGTTTACTAGATCAGTCTAGAATGTTCTCAAAACTTCATTATAAAGTCGCCAAATTTGGCGAGATTGGCGCTAAAAATCCATCGCCAAATGGGCGATAAACAGCCAATTATGGTAACCCTGTTCCTCCTCATGATTTATGGCAACCCTAGAAAAAGAAAGCAACAGTATATTACGTTTGTTTTAATGTTGGGTCCAATGGACCCGCTTGGTAAACAATGAAACAAATTAAAAATAGGTAAAAAATGTCGAACAAAATTTTAATCGCAATTGCATATACATAGAGGAGACAATTGCAGAAAAAGTCATGTAATCGCAAAACTTAGAATGCTATTTTTCATGAGAAAAATTTACATTAAATATTGCTGTCGGGTCCAATGGACCCGTCTGGTAGACGGAAGGTTAAACTCGTATGCGCCGCGACGCTTACGCCCGAAAATACGGTACTCTATAATCCGCAGGGCCTGATTAATGCACGGGCCTCCGGGGCGTTGGCCCTGGGCCCAACAATTTCAGGGGCCCACAAATTATGTGGCTGATTTTTTTTCCTTAATCAAATACTTTTCAAATAATATTCTTTTATAAAATATGAAATGTAAAATTTAATTATTCTGAATGCCTCAATAAAATTTTTAGGAGCTTTTAAAATAGGCACTTTTCACCCAAACAACTTTGTCAACTCATCAAATAAACCTTTTATTTCTGAAAGTGTCGCCAAAAATGAGTAGGTAGGGGGCCCAACTTTTTAACAGGCCTTGGGCCCAACTTCAGCTTGATCAGGCTCTGATAATCCGCAATATTTCATAATCCGCACATCCTTTGGTCCCAGCTTGAGCGGATTATGGAACTTTGACCGTAACTTTGGATTACATTTTTAGTTAACAACCATGCAAATTTGAAGATGAAATGTTTGAAGAGTGTCATTGAACAAAGTTATAAAAGAATGTGTTATAAAATAATCTACAGTAGAGATTCACAACCTATCACCCATGGGCCAGAAAAATCCCACTATTTTTATGCAGAATAATTTTTTTTTATAATAATGACAGAAACTGTGCTATTAAATAAAACAAATGTTGCTTTCCAAATATTCTAGTGGCAAACAATTTTCTGGCAAAAAGGTTGTGCATCACTAGTATACAGAGAGTATTAACACTCATAACAGAACATCAGATGAGAGGCTAAAAACACACAAACAGTAATAAGTTAAATAAAAATGATCAGAACAGCAATATTTAACCGTTTTAGGGCCAAAGACCTACATCGCTCTAGATTTGAAATATGTCGGCGGTGCGATAGCGTGCCTTTAGACAGTTTAATTTTGGCATGCATTGATGAAGATTGTGCACATGCGTTCTTATTTTTTTTTATAAAATTACATTCTGTCCATCTTGGGTCATACTATTTTTTAAAAACATTTTAATACTTTTTTTATTTATATTCTTAATTCTAATTTTAAAATGTACTACACATTATCTCTAAAAATAGCATCCTTTTCTTTTAAAATTTTAGTAGATACCTGAAAAATATATTTAGCACTAAAAGGGTTAACTTTCGGCCGTTATATTTATAATGCATCAATTATAACTAACCACTAAAAATGCCTGTTTAAGTGCAAAATTGAGCAGTCACAATAAAAATGGAGAAATATTTTGAAACAACTAACTTATTCTGTTGAAATTGAATCATAACAAAAAACAGGTTAGTCTCAAATACATTATAGCTAAGATTACAATAATTACAATTTTCTTAGATAATTCACTACTCTGATACACAATTATTATTAAAATAACGTTAATATAAAAAAATCTCACAAAAAAGTATTTAAATAGAATCGTACGAAGAATTTAATGTTTGTTTTTCTGCAAATTAATGCCTTAAAATCTATTCAACTTAGTGTTGTAGACATACATTACATGCTTTTTTTACTGATGAGAGACAAGTATAGTATAACATCACACATTAAGAATAAACATTTGCATGGAGTTCATAAAAATTCACAAAAACAAATAACGTTCACATTTGTGGCTGCTGATGTCTGATATTGTTTTTTATTAAGCATAAAAGATTTGATAAATTAATCCAAGAACACAAACTATTCGAAAATTAACCTTTTTCTTATAGAGCTTATTATATATCAATGCAGCTAAACCATAAAATTTTTACTTTTCTTGTTGAGAGATTCTGAATTTAATGAGTCACTAAATTCTTTTATTATTGACAGCAATTATAATTATAAAAAAAAAAAAAAAAATCATGTAAAAATATTAAAAACTAACTATCCATATAAGTGGTTAAGGGCATGAAGAGGTTTAAAAAAGTATGTACGTTCTCATTCCATTTATTTCATCTATTATCATTTTATTAGTATATTTTTTTCATTTTCAATTTTATTATTAACTGTTTTGGCTCTTATCTTTCTTTCTTCTTTTTCAATTTTTCAACATATTTTTCAAATATTTTTTCTTTTCTTTTTACATCATCATCTAATGTTGAATGTACATTTTTGAAGCTATAAATGAGTATGAAAATTTTTCGTACAATGCATTATTCAGTCACATACAAGACTATTAGTGTACCATAAAGAATCTTTATACATGGGCATTCCCATGCCAATATTTATATGACACAATACCAAATTTAGTAAATAAACAAGGTCGTTATGAACCCCTTACATCAAAATTTCTTAATATCAGCACCTAAGAACTATATTAATTTTGAAGTTCACTTAATATCTAAGGTTAACAAAACCAGTGGCGTAGCTAAGGGGGGCAAGGGGGGCGTCTGCCCCGGGCGCCGAGGCCTAGGGGCGCCAAATTGAGAGGAATTGTTATATATCTATATTGGGGTGGGGGCGCAAAATTTCTTGCTGGCCCCGGGCGCCAAAAAACTTAGCTACACTACTGACAAAAACAATGTCAAACTTTTTGAATTCAGCTTTTAAATTTTTTCAATGTTATTTTCCATAATCTTGTAAACTTCCTTTTTACACTGCTATACTGCACAAAAATGTAATATTCATGAAAAAACACCAACAGTAATAAATGATATGTAACAAAATATGGTATCACAGGGAGTATTACAGTGCAAATGCATTGTTAGGCACCTTTCAACAACACAAGCCCAGGGCTCCTGGTTTTCAGTATTTATTCATATATTTTTTGAATAAATATTAAATTAAAAACAGTGAAACTTAGTTAACCACCATTAATTTTTAATGAAGTCCTTTGATTAAATTAAAACATATTTTCAATTTGTATATATATTTTTAAATTTTTATCAAGAAATGTGACATTACTGCATTTTGAGAAGATGTTTCCTTCATTTTCGAATTTTCTCTCATAGTTTGGTAGATATTGCCATCATTGCAGATGTTAAAAGCTTACAATCATCAAGGGAGAATCATATTAAAATTGGAAAAAGACAAAAAAAAAATATTATTACAAGTATTTTATATTTCATTTAAACATAGCTTTAAATTATTAACTTAATTATAATTTCCAAACCAAAATTTTCTTTTACTTTTGTGTAATAGAATTGCAAATATCTTTGTACTGAAGTTTCAATTTTTTATCTAAAATTTATTTATTTATCAAAAGTTAATATTAAATACAAAAGTTAAAAATTAAAACATTTCACACTAACTTCAATATTTTTTCTCTTAAGGTTGAATGTTAGTACTGTGGATCTTGAAAAAAAATTTAAGTGAAAATTTCACTCGTGGATTATATGACATGCATTTTTTTTTTTCAAAATATCATGAATTTAACACCTGCAGAAAATGTGCCACCACAGATCATAGGCAGAAAATTACGGGACACTTTGTGATCAAAAAATTATTTTGACACTTTTATGAAAATATTGTCTATTTTAACAAAATAATGTTTACTTGAAGTTGTAGTTGTATGGAAGGCAATGATATTTTTAACTTAACTATGTTATATGTAACTGGTCTTCAACTCATGAGTAATTCATTTTACATAGCCAATCATGAAAACAGCCATCAGCTATCGTAACACAGTCTGAACATTATATTAGTATATCAACAAGTATATATTTTAAACCATGTCATCTCAATTCATCTTTGTTAAATGTTGATATATCATCTCTAATTATATATACCTACATTCATTAGTCAATGCAGTTTTTTACTGTCCAATCAATGCTTGCATGCAAACAATGTAACATAACTGACAAAATAACAGTCACGACTTTTCCCCCTTCCCATATCTAAAGATCAACCATTTACAGTGGAAGATCTTTTTAACAAAAACCTAAAATCGCAAGATAGTGTATTATATAGAATTTTGAATTATATGGGTAACATTTAACACATCATTAAATTTATATCATAAATATAGCCAAATATGCCTGAAACATATCTAAATATATTAGATATCTTTATACTGTATTTTTTATCCAAATTATAAATACAGTCGAGTCTCTATATAATGAAATACATCGTTCAGACAAAAAATTCGTTATATAGAAAAATTCATTGAATAGAGAACGGCAAAAATTTTTCATTTAATGTTTAAATTTTGAAACATAATTGTTTTTGAGGTATTTAATAAAGTTTTTGAAATATTTAACAGAATTTTTTCCAGAATCTCAAACATTTTTGCACTTTCTTTTTTTTCCCAGTGTCTTATTGATTACTTTCAAAATTATTACTTTATCAGAGAGAATTGTGTTTAAACTAGAAGCGACTTTATGCAAATGCAGTAGAAGATAACATTAGTAAAAAATCACATTTAGTAACAATTCCTCATTCAAATGATCTCTCACAACAAAAAATGCTCCGAGTCATTACAAACAACAAACATCCTCTCTAAACGCTAAAAGTAATGAGAGTTAATTTAGGTAGATGAAAACCTGCTGAAAAATGACCTTTTCTGCAATTCCCCCTTATTCCTTATTTTTCTTGGGAGGGGGGAGAAGAGTTGAATGCCTTTTTTAGGACATGAAGAATAAGGTAGAGGAATGTACCTATGAAATATAAACCAGAAATCAACAAACAAAAATTATTCTACAAATAATTTGAAGTGTTTTCTAAAATTATGATAGAACATTTTCGAAAAAATTCGTTAAATGGAGATATATATATTTTGCTATATGGAGATTATTTTTAATGTAATCATGAAAAAAATTAACAATTACTATAAAAAAATTCGTTGAATAGAGAAATTTGATAGATGGAGTTTTGTTATAAAGAGACTCGACTGTATTTGTATTATATAGGTCATTCTACATTATTGTTTAATATAATTTTTAAACATAGTCTAAATATATCTGGGCCCAAATCATTCATTATGTTTCTCATTTTCAAAGACATTTATTTTAATAGTACATATTTTTTCACTACAAAGTTCTAAAATAAGGAGATAACATTAAACTAATGAATTAAATTCAGTTTTTTAAAAGAGTAAAACTGCTTTATAATCTGGGAATTCAAGTGCTTCTTCATTGCAAAATTCATTGTTTACACCTGAGAAGTTGTGCATTACACAGGGAATTGCGTTATAAGGATCTAATACTGTCTTTGTAAAGGGGGTTGATTAACAAAATTTCAGATTATTGATTACTACTTTTTAGTCATTATTAGAAATTAGAAT